>BGPR01009576.1:5831-46405 GCA_013235015.1 Araneus ventricosus
TTATTTTAAATCAGGGGGGAATATTCCATTCATTACCTCAAAAAAAAATGAAAGAGATAACTTTATTAGAACGGGGGATGCAGTAAATTTAAATACGAAAACAAAATTTTGTCGACAAAACTAACTATTTTTAAAAAATTTCTCAAAATTCAGTAAATTAAGTTTGAATCTCAAAACAAATTTCATTAGAAAGAACATTGTTTGTTCTATCCAATGGTGCATCGATTGTTTTTCAACTATCATTAGAAAAGATACTACAGCCGTAAACGTGCCAAAAATGACCCAAAACAACACAAAACTTTAAATAAAAAAATTCTAGAATAAATTTTAAAATTTCGGCTTCGAGGTGCATGCAGTCACCATTACGACTACCTCTGTGCCAAATTTCATGGCTGTAAGTGCGATAGATTCGTCTGGACATCGCAGACAGACGCACATACACACACGCACACAAACATTGCCTTTTATAAGTATAGATGAGCGAGGCAGAAAATTTGCGAATTTTAGAGAGTGGGAAAACGACGTAAAAACGAATTACTTTGTCAATGTCATGAATGAATCGGGATTGATGAAACGACATGTAAATGAGAAAGGCATCAACGGTGCTCTACTGCACTTTGCTACTTTACTGTACAATGTCTATCACCAGTGATTTATTATTTCAATCTTGTTTACACAATTTATTGGGTCACGATGTCTAATTTAAAATAAATAAAAAGAAAACAGCGAGAGTGGTCTCCCCATAACTTTCTCGTATACTCCTAACACATGTGGGGACAAAAAATAAGCTAAATCCCCTAGCGCAGTGGAGATAAAAAAAAAATGAGCGAAATTAAGTCAGTTCCCCGCAAACTCGCTCGGATAAAAATTTCGAGTCTGCTTATTCCCAGAACTTTCTTTACTTTCTCGCATTCGCCCTAACGTAGGTGGGGAAAAAATACACAGAGCGACAGTAACGTGGAAGATTCCCTAACACCCAGGTGGAAAAAAAGCGCGAATCATTCGGGATTTTTTTTTTCTTTTTTTGCCTCGTAGAATGGCGAAGAAACCGAATATGTAATTTGAACGCCTTTTTTTTCAACCGATTGAAATGAAAATTGGATTCGGATCTGCAATTAATGTTGGTAGGCATCATAGCAATTTTTATTGATCTTAGGGTTTAGACGTTAACGTGTTCACGAGTATGCGATTATATAGACCGAGAGACAGTCAACCCTTTGGCAGATTTAGTCCAAACTTTGACACGTTCGGACATTCATGATGATAAAACTTTGTACAAATTTTATCCATCTAGCCAATTAAGTTTTTGAGTTATCGTGTTCACATGAACGTGGATAGACAGATAGACAGGCTTCCCTTGGACGGAATTTAAACGAAATTGGATATAGACCTACAAATTATGTGTGCAGATAACATACCAAATTTCATCCCTCTAAGCTCTAATAGTTTTCAAGTTTATTGTCTTCACAGACAGACAGATATAATTCCAAAATTGTGCTTTTCGGACATTGAGGGAGGTCGAAAACATGTAGATTCATCAAAATCTGGAGTTCGAATTTTTTGACGATTACGATACTTTCTCTTTGCACACTTCGTATGCGAGAAAGTAACCAGAGGGAGTGATCTCCCCTAAACTTTCTCGTATACTTTCCCAAAAAGGTGCTGTTTCCCTTCCCCCCGCGTGGATAAAAAAATTCGAACCTACTGCAACCCAGAATCCAATGACTATCAGAAGGTTCCCATTGTAGATTATAGTGATTGTAAAATATTTACTTAAAGAATCAAATTCAAAGAGATGCGTAGCGATTAGATGCGAACCGATTTTCCACTCTTACCGTCTCAAGGACAAAGTGGCGTAATCCTTCCTTTATAATCAATACATTGAACAATGATGTATACGCTGCAAAATATTTAAATACAGTTCAAATTCTTTAAGAGGGTAATTCCTTCATAACATGTTTGATAAAGATCAATTATGAAAACACAATCAAAAATAAATAGGATGTATAGAACCATCATAGCATACTTATAGGAAAATGTAGTTCATACAAGCTAGAATAATAAAAGACGCCAAATAAACTTCCGTCGCAAGTTAACCAAAGTTAGAACCACGCGTGGTTTGAAGGATCAAAACAAATAAAATCATCTGCGCATTTTTTTGCGCAACAGGACCTGGCGAGACGCCCTATATGTTTGCTTCCTTACAAAATCTCGCCGACAGAATTGGTTTTTGGAAAACTGCCAAGTTTTTGGAGTATCCCTTCTTTGCACAGGCATTTACGCATGCGCATGGAGTTGAACAAGTATGCTATTATACAAACCGACAGACAGTCAGCCCGTTGACGGATTTGGCCCAAAATTTTATACGGACCTACATTCATGACGATAAAACAGTGTACCAAATTTTATCCATCTAGCTATTCAAGTTTTTGAGTTATAGTGTTCCCATGACTTCGGACATACAGACAGACAGACTTCCCGTTGACGGATTTTGTCCAAAATTTGGTAGAAACCTACAAATTATGTTTAAAGACCACATACCAAATTTCATCCCTGTATCTCTAATAGTTTTCGAGTTATCGTGTTCACAGACACACAGACAAACATAATTCCAAAATTGTGTTTTTCGGACTCAGGGAGGTCTAAAACGTGGAGATTCGTCAAAATCTCGAGTTCGAATTTTTTGACGATTACAATACTTTCTCTTTGCATACTTCGTATACGAGAAAGTAAAAAGGCATAAACATAGAAAGTAGTTCAGACATACCTCTACTGTCGCAGCAAAAGGCGATGCGTACGAACACAATCAAAACAGAAGGAGCTTGTTTTCCAGTTGATCTGTCAAACGAGAAATGAAGAGTTGTTAAAAAAATAGTTAAACATGCAGGGTTGTTATAACTGAAACTCGCCTATTAAGAATGTCCTACAGTTGGCTCCAGGACTCCAAGCGAAGCAAAATTTCGCTTGTCTGTAGCACAAGTGATGTGCTCCGTGGGAAGCGAAAAAAGCTCACACACCAGAAGAAAACAGAAAAAAATTTAATATTCTTGTCAATAGATGGCCCTGCGCCAATATTTGAATTTTTTATTATTGCTGACCAGTGGCGAATCCAGGATTTGAGTCGGGGGGGGGGGGGGCGGAGGTGTAAAAAGTTTTGTATCGTCGTGACGAATGTCAAATCTTATGGCTTATGCAAACCAAAACACTTTAACTGTACAGACTTTACGCACCTGACAATAAGAATCATAAAGAACACCACAATACTTTCGATAATTTAACTAAAAACACAATGAAATAACTAGCAAAAACACGTTTTCGACAGTGTCATGACTACAAAAATGGGAAAACTTTCGAGCCTGTCAAAAACCAGGAAGAAATGTTTTCACTTTTTTTAACGGGAGGTTAAGAAAAAACAGCTGTAGTGATTTTAAATAAAATAAAGAAGTCTTCTCTAGCTCTGGGGGGGGCTGCAGCCCGATAGCCACCCCCCTGGATTCGCCACTGTTGCTGACTCAAAATTGATCAGTTCATTTGAGGTTGTTTTTAGTTTAGCTAAAAACGCTGCCGAAATTCAGCTCTGAACGTAAAGTTTTTTTTTTTGGTTCGAAATACCGTTTTTAGGCAAAACAGTGCACCTCCTCACACTACTTTTTCTTTCACTTTTCACAAAGCACATAACTTGTATTATAATGTAGTGTAGGGTTTCCCAACCTTTATTCCCTCGCGTACCCCTTTATAAGTCCTTTTATTTTCGCGTACCCCCTACTGTCATATCCCCCCCTACAACCATCCGTCTATGCAAAGAAGTTTTTATCAATAATGTTAAGGGTTTAGGTAAGCTGAAAAGTCAAATGACTCGAATTTATAACATTTGCAGAACTTATTTTTGATTTCACATTTTATTCGCTTTATTACAATAGAATTAGCTCAACACCGAAACAAATGAAAATAATATTGTGATATAGTATTAATTCTACCTCAAAATAGATTAAATCGGTATTGAAATAATTTCGCATTCACTTATAAAGATGGCTAAAATTTACCTTTGCTTTCTTTTTTTCTTATTTTCAGGGTAGGGTTAGGACTCCCACAATTTTCACTTTTGCTTTTCACACGAAATTGGGGAAATAAAATTCTGTAACATTTTTAATCCCTTATGTTTTCTTGTTTCCGCTATTATCGACTTTGAGTTTACGTACCCCCAGGGGTACGCGTACCACAGGTTGGGAAACTCTGATGCAGTGAAATTTTGTTTCGTTTGGAACCATAGGACCTGTTCTATGGTATTTGATATGGCAAACTGATATTTTTTAAGCTTTAATCTTCGAATGGTATTCGAGAAAATGCAATTTAAATAATGTATTTAATTTATAAGTGTTCATTGTATTCACTATATTCAATTTTACTAAAATTCAATGTTACTGTTCGAAGATTCAAATTTAAAAAATATCAGTTTGTACAAGAACCCTCATCAATTAGCTTCTCTCAAAGAGAAATTGAAATTCACCTCATTGAAATGACGACAGCTTTCTTAATTTTAATGGGATTCAACTGGAATTCTTTTTAAAGTTGCTCATATATCTCTCTTTGAAGTTATGAAAGAAAACTTCTGTTGCGTCTCGCACATGCGCAGTAAAAAATTATTTAGTACAAACACTCATATTTCCTGTAATATTCAACGTATTTACTTCAAAGTTTAATACAATACTTCTGTTACATATTGTCAAATATTCTGCCAATATCGAATAATTTGAATGAAAACTCTGCATGTTATAAGCAAAACACATGCGGAAAAATTTGGGATTATTTAAAGAAACATTTATACCTTCCCGAATATTTGTGCTATGCTTACGAAAATGCATGTAAATATTATGCACATTAAACCATGACCATTGATAAAAGTTACATCTCGTTATCAGCCTTCTGTGAAACAGGATGGGTGAAACTCCATTTTCGCCTTCATCCCTTTCTGGTGGTCCCCCTAATTGCCCTCGTGACCGAATCTTCACTGTAATATGTATATGATACTCTATTGAATGTCACACGATTCTCCAGAACTGATTTAGAAACATAGTTGTCGTATTAATTGCAAATTTCTTGCATTTTACGAAATGTTCCTTAACTTTCGTATGCCAGTGTATTTTAAATACCTCAATTCCAATAATAAGAAATGAGAAATCCTCATCATTTTGAGATTGCTTCAAAGAAATAAAAGATTTATCATTGCAGAACACGACATTGACAAACACAGAAGAAAATTGAATGGATAAATTTAAATTACTAGAAGTAAATTCCTAATTTGATAAAGAACTTCTAATAAGTAGGATAGAGTGTACACTTAATGGGTGGAAAAAAAAATGCACAAAAATTTCCAAGGTTCACAAATATAGCAAGAAAATATCTTTCAGCACCTGCAAGCATTATATAGCGACCGTTTATTTTCTAAAGCTGGTAACATATATGAAACCATAAGGAACTAAAGTCTATAAATGATATGCAACATTATTAAATATACTTATGTACTATGAAATTTAAAATTCGGATAAATGATAAATTTTTTTTGTAATAAATGCTCTGAAAAGCAATTCTGCAAAACTCTTCGTTAAATATGTATTTAAAAGCACATTAAAAAAAATTATTAACCTGAATATATTCGGCCGAATATCTGCTTAGTATTCGGCGAAAGAGCCGAATACCGAAAAGTTGCCGAATATTCGTTACATCACTAATTGTAATACCATAAACATACGTTAATTTTAACTTTTCAGACGATCACGGATAGCAGAAAGTGACGGTTACTTTAACAACCCCGCATGTGAAAGAAACTAACATGGCCGATGCCTCGCACCTACCTCTCCATCTCGCAACCACAGGTCGGAGTCTCGATTTCACAGAAGCAAGACAGCCAGGGTCATACGTCGCCACGATGGTGTGGTGTGGGAGTCTGGAGAATAGGGTACCGACTCAGGCGTCTCCGTCCTCATCTCCTTCGCGGTTCCAAATTACCATTCTCTCAGGACGGCCCTCGCGTCGCTTCGAAACGATGAAGAAACCATAGAACTACTATACTATTTCTATGGAAGAAACCGAGAAAGGAAAGCAGATCCCGGACGCTTGTGAGGCCGAGCGCAGGGACGCGCTATCGCACCCGATCTGGCCGCACAACAAAGGACGCATTGAGCGAGCGGCGGGCTGCTGAACGGCGATGATTGCGATGCTCTCTTTCCAATCACCCTCTCCAGCCTCAGATCTGACAGTTCTCACACTACGAGTGTTTTCTTTCGCATCGGGTTTCTTTCGCGATTCGAAAAGATCTAACGGACGGAAGCTTAAGAGGCGAATCGTGAGATTTTATTACCCTCAAAAGTTACCGCTACTAACAGAAGCGCACTGATTTGGTCCTGGGCCCCTGCCCGAAAGCAGAAAGTGCTTATGAGTGCGACGTACGTCGCAGAACAAACGCGGTCTTCGCAGAACATTTAATCCTTAAAAAAAAAAACACTCGCACTCACCAAAAAAACCACTCGCACAAACCAAAAAAACCACTCGCATAAACCAAAAAACCACTCGCACACACCACAAAAAACCGCTCACACACACCAAAAAACCCACTCGCATACACCAAGAAAAAACCACGATATATTCTGCAGAACAATCACACTGAGGCGCTCTTTATGCCATGCCATCCCACTTCACGTTTCGAGCAACGCAGCCTCCAGAGATTGGAGCAATGGCAAAAATAACTCTCCTTCATCGCGTGGCTTACGAGAAAGCCACGCCTTCATCGGGGCTGACGTCACTGGAGATGAAGATCCGAAACAGGCACGTTGAAAACTGACTTCAAAAGTCACTGACAGAATTACAAATTCTGAATGTATGCCTTTGTTTTAAATAATTAATTTTAATATAATTATGAATCATTAATGAGTAATAAAGATTCTACCGGTTAATTAGTATTTTTATATCTATTACTGTGAGGTGCCAAATTTGGACAAACTGCCTGCAGAACATTTCCAACTGTTCGAGGTCATGTTGCAGAAGACTGGATATAATTCTGCTCCCCTTTATAAACTTACTAACATCACAGCATACCTAAAGTGACAATTTATTTTTTTCCATCAAAACGGGACATATTTTAACTTTTAGGTAATATTATGTGAATTCGAGAAAACACACATTTCTTCAATTTTTTATTTATTGATGGAAAGAACAGAAATAAACACTTGGAAATAAATAATTCATGTGATCTCGAATTTTTTTGAAGAACACATTTTTGCTTCAGTACATTTGGTTTTGGTGCAAAAAAAGAATGAGGCAGGATTTCTTAAAATTTACTTTGGAAATTAACGTTGCTTCATAAACTGCAACGTCCAGCTGAGTTTTCTAGCTCGCCGACAATTTATTCATAAGAAAAAAGACCCTTTCCACGGGTTCGTTAGTGTCGGGCAGACATAGAATATATTCAATAGTGAAAGTGTTTGAACAGTTCCACCCAACGACTTTCGGTTTAAATATTCCCAGTGTTTAATTCTGTCACTTCATGCGGTGTAATGAAGTTAGAACTAAGTGCGAGACAGGAGGCTTCTGACCAACTAACATAATATGTGTGACACGTATAGCTCATGGTCCGTCATCACCGGGCCACTAGACATTACCGTTGGATGTTTTTTATTTTTGGCAACTTTTTGTTTGAAATTGTTATCGTGGGTTGCTCTCTTTCTGAAAACGGGACATTTGGGCGTCTCGAAGCTATTATTACAAACATGAAAAGTCGCTTCCCAGCAATGTGAGTCTTAAGGTTGAGAAGAGAGTTTTACAGGGGTAAGTATGGGATGACGGCAGCAGCCACGTCTGGGCCCCTGACCTTGGCGACTTTGGCGCCTAAATATGGGATCTCAAAGTTGCTGGAATCTTCTCGATATCTCTATTAGGAGAGGAGATACGCTTGGATGTACTAGATGATTCCATGTGACGTCACGGCCTACGAGAGAGACTATATAAGGAGAGCGCTTGGATGATGGAGGGAATGTTAGTCGACTGGGATCGCCTTGGAGCGCGAACGTCTTTGGAGGTCTATCCGCTGTGCGAGCTAGTAAGCTGTTAGACGCTGAGCGATGGTAATGTTTTATCCACTGGAACGACTTTAGAGTTTCGTCTGCAGTGCGAACTAGGAAGCTGGTGAGCTGAGCGCTAGTAAAAGTGCTGTTATTGTCGTTATTAGTTATTTGCTGACCGTTTGTGTTGCTAAATATCAAAGTGCTGAACTCTTATTATCTGTGAATTGTTGTCTGTTTACGTTGCTAATCTGTGCAAGAACTATTGTTTCCTGTACCTGTGCTACGTGTTTTCCTGCATATTTGTGAATAAACCTTCATTCTCCATTATCCTGCGTGTTGAACTCTTTACACCATACATCCATAGAAAAACTTTTGTAACACTATTCTTGGGTCAACGAGACAGGCTACCGAAAAACGGGACTGTCCCGTGTAAAACGAGACGTGTGGTCCCATTAAGCAAACCCCCGGACTCGGAACCAGAGCGGCTACCTGTCGGCTGGGTGGGGATATGTGAAACTTTATTCAGACAACTGTAAAATAGAGAAAGAATGGATGGCAAAATTTCAATAAATAATAGTATTTCCCAGGCGGAACTATTGGCACTCTCTGAAGCAACTGGTTTCCTTTCCAATACTTCTGACTTTAATTTGTTAATCCACATGTAACTTCAATTTTGAATAGTTTTCGAGACATTTAAGAAAAACTGAAAAGGGGGGAGGAAATCCAAGATGGCGGCAAACTTTGAGTCCCATTATCTCCAAGACTATTAAAGCTGGAAGAAAATAAAAAATATGTATTTGTAGGGAATTTTACGCTCTTCAATTTGTTAAATCATTTGTAATTTGTAAACTAAATAATTTTTGAGATATTCAGGAAAAACTAAAAAAGGGGGATGAAACCCAAGATGGCGCCGCGAGCTCACCCCCCAGTACCGTGGTCTTTTAATATGTTCATCATAAGCTCCTCACGAACATGTGTACCAGTTACCAAAACTATATTATTTTTTGTTTTTTCAAACCCTTCTCTTACTAGACTGCGAGGAAAATGTGGGCTGACAATTTCTCTTGCTTACAGTCTATTTCTAATCCCTTTACAACTCATCGACTTGCAAGAATTATCCAAGAAAAGCTGATTATCTATTGGATGGATCAGAGAGCATGCGGGCCATATTGGCAACGAAATGGCGGACAGTATCGCCAAGAGTGCTAGCTGTTTTGGAGGGAATACCAACTCCTGTTCCTTTGCCATTATGCTATGCCAGGAACTTCAGGATCTTCTTTATCATTGGAAGTCAGAATGGGATTCTGCAAATACGAGCCGCCTTATTCATGGGCTTCTCACGGATCCCTCCCTTAAACATCATAAGTGGTCCAGATTTGAGATCCATATTCCAGTTGGATATCAAATTTGTTTGAATTCCAACAGTACAAACTATTTGCGCCAAATTTCGTCGGTTTCTTAAGCGGAACATTCACCGCTGTTCTATTCCACGACTTTTGGAACACGGGAAGGAAAAACCTTTCGTCAATGTGGAAACCCTATGAAATTTGGCGTATAGAATTGGAAGAGTTGGAATTCCGAATAGTTTGAAATCAAATTGAAATGGCCGGGTGGCCTTTTGAGACCTCGCTGTAAAGGTAGAGGGGGAAAAAGCCGTTGTCTAGATTGGGACCCCACGAAGAGGCTAGGTCGTGTTGAAAGTAAACGCGGAAATACCCCGTGTGGGGGAGCAGGAGAGTGGATGGTAGTAAGTCTGGGACTTTGAACCTTCTAGTGTATCAAAACAAACTTTGGAACATCCGTGAATGACTTGCCTAAATTTTTCGACTGGAATGAGCGGAATACAAACCAGTTGTTGGGACAAATGGCTTGGTCTTTCCTTCTCGCGAATGTCCAGCTTTAAGTTGACGAAAGATTTTTCCTTCCCATGTTTCAAAAATCGTGGAGTGGAACAGCGATGAATGTCCCGCTTAAGATACACACGACATTTCACAAGCGATTGGATTTATTTATTAAGAGATGAAGAGTCAATTGGATTTAGTCCTATATTCCCTTCGAAGATTTGTGCATCGGTAGTTCGAATACCGCTTCCCAAGTGTTTTTTTGTTTGGCTTTTTTAACTTTTATCCTCCCTTGGAAGATTTGTGCGTCGGTGGTTCGAATAACGCTTCCCAATATTGTTTTTTTAAAAAAACTCCTATCTTCCCTTCGAAGATTTGTACATCGGTAGTTCGAATACCGTTTCCCAAATGCGTTTTTTTTAATTCTTTTATCTTGAGTTCAATATAATGTCGATTTTCTATTTTTTTCTTTCTTTTTTGTTCTTTTAAATACTGTGTCTCAAAGTATTTTAGCAAAAATGCTGTGAGAAACAAAAATTCTTTTAAGTACTCGACTATTTTCTGAATTCGAGCATGCCTATAAGCTTAAATTAAAACGAATTGTTCTTTCTTTCTATCTTTGTGATTCAGACAGGATAGAGATGCCAGAGGAAAGAATCGTAAGACATTCCATTCCAGGAGAATAACCTGTTGTACAGTGGATACATCTGTTTGATTTGCGCCGACAGCTCGAATCTCGGTTCTAAAATTTATTGTTGTAATTTTTTTTTTCATTTTTCATTTCATTTTTTTATCGAGTTCAATATAATTCACTTTTGCCATTTTTCTCCTTTCAAAGATAAAATTCTATAAGAAACATAAAATATTTTCAGAATTGGACGAGATTCTTAAATGGCGCAGGATCTGTAGAACTTCCAAACAAAAAAACTGCGCTTTCTTTCAATCATCAATATTCAGACGCGATAGGGATGCCGGAGGAAAGGATGATAAGACACAGTAACTCTTAAGAAGAGAAACTTGATGTGAAGGCAATAGTGTCCTGTCTTTCTTCGAAGATTTCTGTTATAGCGGTTCGAATCCCGCTTCCAAAATCTATAGTTTTGCGTCTGAATGTGGTTTTTTTACAAATTCCTTTATGTTGAGTACATAGTGATGTCGATTTTTCCGTTTTTTGTGTCCTTTAAAAAATTATATGTAATTAGAAACACAAAATATTTTCGGAATCGGACGATATTCTGAAATGGCGTAATCTCTCTAGAGCTTCCATAGAAAAGAATTGTAATTTCCTTCAGCTTTCAGGTTTCAGACGCGATAGGGATGTCGAAAAAAAGAATGTTGAGGTATACACGCCAATCCCGAAGAGAGGCCTCTGGTCCAGTGGATATACGACGGCCGTTCCGAAAGTAAGTTTCGTCCTGCTTTTTCACAAGGAAGCTTTATTACAAACAGAAACATACAATGGCATAACAAAATACAAACTTTTGGCTATTTTTCCACATATTCGCTACCGACATTGATACATTTGTCGTACCGTGAATTCAATTGCAAGAAACCATACTGGTAGAAATCGGTGCCCAGCGAGCGAAGGAAGTTCTTCACAGCCTTAACACCAGTTTGATGAGCATGTTCGGAAGTGACGTCCTGATAGTGCTGACTTCAATGCAGGAAAAGGGTGGTTCGGAAGTGACGCCCTGATAGTGCTGACTTCAATGCAGGAAAAGGGTGGTTCGGAAGTGATGTCCTGATAGTGCTGACTTCAATGCAGGAAAAAGGTGAAAATCTGATGGGGCTGTAGGGCCCGACCAGGGCTCAAGTTGAAGGGCTTTGTTTTTGGGCGATAATGCAAGACCCCAAACAACAAGGGACACAAAAGAACGCATTCGTCGCCTGGAATGGGAGAGTCACCCGGCCTACATCCCCGATCTTGCCCGTATTACTATTTGCTCCATTTTTGTCCTGTATTGGAAACACTGAGAGTCTATTCAACCAGTTTGTATACCTAAAAGATTGTTTAGAGAAAAATAGTACCAACCAAAACACTGCGAAGCAATTATGAAATTGAGTATGGAAGAGAAATGGCTGAAGTTTTCTGCAGATACAAAGTATATTGATCAGAAGTCATGTCTAATACATAAAGCTATGCGCATATGCATTTGCTATTCCAGCTCACAATGGAAATGTGGAGAGAATATTTTCCCTGCTGTCAATTCAATGATCGGACAAAAGAAACTGGTTGCCATTGGAGACAACTGAAGCAATTTTGATTTGTCATTATAATTTTAAAATGACTTGCGCCCAATTTTATAACTATGTGAATGAAGAAAATGATGTAATTAAGAAAGTAAAATAAACTTTCAAAATATGACTGGACTAAAAAGGATTAGTCTCGTATCGTTTTTCATCATCCTACTTGTTCATTTATTTTATTAGATTGCTTAATCTTTATCAATTTTTCTTGTCAGAGTAAAATAAACCATTACCTACCCACTTTTTCATATTTTATTTATTTAGCTCTTAAATGTCCCGTATCATTGCTTGGCAAATATGGCAACCCTACTTATTTGCTTATAAAGAACTGCCTCGCGTTTTACTGATCGTAAGAAAAACGCACAGGAGAAAAATACTTTTGAATTACAAGTAATGCAGCATTTTGCATCACAAGATTATGCTGATGGACATAACAATGAATGGAATGTACATAACCGCAAATTTCTTAAAATTATACTCAGTTTAGTTTAGTTATACTTACATCTCATTTTGAAGCAACACGAGGACTGTTTTGGGCGAATTTGTGCTGTGATCAGATGACAAGGGCGGCACCTGAACCGGCACCTCCACTTTAAACGCGAGGAAGTGTTAATTTTTACTTCAACACCTGTTTTGTACCTGCGTAACAGTTGCTCTATCGAGTGTTCTTGCTATTTATTTAATTTTGGTTTATTATCCGGAAGGTTAGCATCCAACTACTTGGATATAGTCGAAGTTTTTTGTGCCGGCAGTTCGAATCCCGCTTACAAAATGTCTTTTTCGTATTTTATTTATATATAGATATTTTTTTAGAAATTTATTTATAGTTACAAAAATGTAGTATCGCTCTCCTGCCTTGCTAGTCTTATAGTTGAGAAAAGAGTTTTACAGGGGCAAGTATGGAATCCCGGCAGCGGGCAGACCTGGACCCCAGACCTTGACGACGAACATAGCGACCATATTGGCGCGAAATTTGGCGACTTTAGCGACAAAGCGAAGATTCCCGAAAATGCGATTATTTTCTCGATATCTCCATTAGGAGCCGAGATCCGGATTTCTCAAGAGATTTTTATGTGACGTAACGCCCTGTCAAGAACACTAAAAATAAACGGCAGTAGGTTTCAACGGGGAACGTCTTGGGAGTGCGAACGCCTTTGAAGACTCACATTTAGAGTTTCGTCTACAGTAAAAGCTGGTGAGATGAGCGCTATTGAAAGTGCTATTACTGTCATTATTAGTGATTTGCTGACTGTTTGTGTTGCTAGATACGGAAGTGCGGTTACTGCTATTGCTAGTGATTTGTTGCCTGTTTGCGTTAAAAATCTGTGTAAGTGCTATTTTCCTGTTACCTGTGCTTCCTATTTACGGGATATTCGTGAATAAATCTTCTTTCTCCGTTATCCTGCTTGTTGGACTGTTTCAGCCTTACACACACAGGACAATTTTTGTAACAATATTGAGTTCATTATAATGTCGATTTCTCTATTCTTTTGTCCTTTTAGAACTAAAATTCTTTGAGGAGCAAAAAATTATTTTCAGAATCCAAGAAGATACTCAACTCGCATATGCTCTATAGAGTTTCCGTAGAAAATAATCGTGCTTTTTTTCGATCTTCGGGATTCCGAAGGGATAGCCATGCTGGAGGAAAGAATGCTAAGATATTGATGACCAGGGGTGTAGTGGAACCAGCACACACCGGCACTCCGTTTTGTCACTGCTTTTTCTTAAGGAGAAATAAATAAGAAAAAAATGATGAAAACGTCCTTAAAAACAGCTTGATTTTTGCGACCCAGGTTGGAGCGTCCCGGCACTGCTCATTTTGCGACTACATCACTGTTGATGACAATTCGGAAGTGAGCCTGCGGTTTATGGGTCTATTCTACCACCCCCAACCGGGTGTACCAGAATAGACCCGTTAGTGGATATAGTCGTGTCATTCCGTCGAAGACTTTTATTTCGGCAGTTCGAATTCCGCTTCAAAGATGCTTTTTTTCTCAATTTTTGTTTTTAGCTAATTTTTTTATATTGAGCTAATTAAAATGTCGATAGTCTTAGCCTATAATCCATTTCCGAAGGAATTTTGAGCATATCTTTAAATTTCATTTTCAGTCAAATTCGTTCGGAATTCGAAAAAATATTATTTAATTAAAAAACATACATGGCTTTCTAATGGTCTGATTTCGTTCGGATTTGCTTTGAGTGTGTCAGTTTTCATCCCATAATCTGTTTCTGCTAAAGTTTCTAACATGCAACTTTATTTAACCGAATTAATTGATTGGTCAAGCCTCCCCCATACTCCGAAAAAACTATTTTCTGAATCAAGAGTTATGTTTGTCGGTTGGTCTGTGAACACGATAATCGAAACCGTAAAAGAAGTTCTACGCCCGCCCTACCTTGACAACCGGGTCATCTGAATGACAGTCGCTGCAATAGCTTCGAATACGGAGGCAGGAGTCCTAATAGCCAGTCATTTGGCCACGGCCCGACCCCTCCCGAAGAAGGTATGTACTATCACTGGTGGAGGGACCTTCAGCCCCAACATTGCTATACCACAGAAGAACAGGGGTGGCGACAGAGGAGTGACCGTGGGTGCCAGTGCCACCCCGTCGGAGAAAATTTTTGTACTGGGTATTCAACCGTAGTTGATAAATAATAATCTGGCGAAAATTTGAGACCAATTTCATTACATTCGTCCCCCCATACAGCAGGTCGTGCCCTCCTGTCGGGGAGACCGTGCCCCCCGTCGGGCAAATTCTAGCGCCATTCCTTCAGGAGAAGCGAATATCTGCTTATATATCCGGCTTTCTAACCTGATTGTACACTTGAAAATAGCTCTTTTGAAAAGGCTGCGATCATTCAAATATTCGCAAGGACTAATTTCTAACTTCTAACAACTGTATTAATTTACTGGGTGAAAAAATGCAAAAAATTGACTTAAAGTAGGATATTACAACTATTTTAATACATAGTTTAGTGTATTTGATCATCTTAAAACTATTTTCAAAAATTTGCATTTTGTCCACTTTTTTCATGCAGATACCCCACTGTGCGACGGGGAGAGGGCACTACCAATTGTACAAGGGAAGGGGCGTAATGATGGCCCTCTTAAATTTTCACTAGTTCTTTATTTATCTACTAGTTCAATAGCCAGTTGCGTAAACAGGGCAGGAATGGGGATAGAGTTTGGCCGACGGGAGGGGGGCGATTCGCCCGACAGGGACAACTTGTTGTACGGGGGGAGGACGAGTATAATGAAATTGGTCTCAAATTTTCGCAAGATTATTATTTATCAACTACACTTGAATACCACGTGCAAATATTTTCCCCCGACGGGGGCTTTGCCCCCCAGTCCCCCCTCTGGAGCCACCCCTGGAACAGGGTACAAAAATTTGCTCCGACGGAGGACACAGCATTTCTAACAGGGGACCCTGTCCTTCCCCACTTACGGGTCTATTCTGGTACCCCCGGGTGGGGGGGGCGGCGTCACCTTTTCCGCCCCTAACCCGGCTAAAAGGCCCCCCCCCCCCCCCCAACGGGGGGCACCAGAATAGACCCCTTAATACGACTTTTTGAAAATTAAAAGTGTGATTGAAATAGAAGTTATTTGGAACAGATATTTAAAAATATCTATAACAAAAATATTTGTTACTAAAAAAATCGTAGATTATGCATCTTTTGTCAATCGGGTTTATTCTCGTACCCCGACTGGGTTGGGAGACGTCAATTTTTCCTCCCGTTAAAGACAAGTGCGATTCTCGTACCCGGTTTCCCAACCGGTTGGGATCTCGCTCGGTCGAAAAAAGACTCCGATTTCTCGCCAGCTCTGTACCTGGCGTAAACGCTATTCCCTAGCGAGAAGTGTTATTTCGATATCAGAACTTATCAAATTTTCGTTTAAAATGGAGGCTGCTAAGACGTTAATTGTGTTTTGAAAGGGTATATCGGGATAAATGTAACCCATTTGACCAATATGAAGAAGAATTTATCAATTACTTTAGGTTTTTTAAAAAGTAGTTAAATCTTTTATCGAATTTAAATAATTTAATACGACAATCTAAAGTAATTAAATCTTTAAAAGTAGTTAAATCTTTTACTACTCCATCAAGATAGTCAATAATGATAGTTGATAATTAGCTAAGATAAATTACATTTAAAGATTTAATTACTTAATATTTTCTTATTAAATTAAATTAGGGTAACATTTTAACATTTTTTTTAGCATTGAGTGTGGAATGACTTTCCTCATTCCGTATATATCATTATAATTTTTTTTATTTGGGTTTTAATTCAAAGAAATTTGTCAAATATTTACAAAGTAATTGCAAAATCTGACAATAAAAGAATTTTTCTTGTTCTTTGATAAAGATGTAATTTTTTTAATGTTGTGAAAACTTGCTGAATTTAATAACTTTTTTCATGTTTTTTTTCTTATGTAATTGGAAAAGTAAACAGATGATTTGTAATATTAATTTATAAGATTTATTCATATTAAAATAATTGGCATGGAAAAAAGTTTATTACTTTTCCTCTCTAGAAAACTGGTAAAATTACATCAATATATTGAAAAAAAGACTGCAATTTATGTTCTATAAATGTATAATATTATTATAAATGCATATTTTGTAAAAGATAAATGGTTTAACCCCCCTTAACAATGGACTTATGAAAGCAAGAAAGATGCATTATAATGCATCTTATAAGAGCAGAAGTTAAATCTTCCCACTTCTTACCCTTGGTGTCTTTTGAAAAGATGCGATCAACTTTCCCACTTAAAATTTGTGGTTATTTTTCAAAGTAATCTAACATAATTTCGAATTGGGAAGCAAATGTACGCTTCGCCTTTGGCGATTCAAAACTCGAACTGAATCTGAAACCATGAAACAATGACGATCGCTTGATTTGCTGCGCGCGCAGCAGAAATACGTCACTTCCTAGCGTAAAGCGCTATGTTCGAAACGACCGAGGTAGGAGAATCAGACCCCTTCTTTCGGTCGAGAAAAAGCCATTAACGTCCCGCGGTCGAAAGGCGAAACGTTCCCAACCCAACCGGGGTACGAGAATAGACCCGAATATGTGTGTTGTATTGTTTTTCACAGAGTCGATTAATCTGTCAATCAAAATACGTTTTTGTATCTGTTTGGAGAAAAGCAAAAGACAGTATTTGCCAGTAAAAACACTCTTCGACTTGACTTGACAGTATTTTTGCACTTAAACTTCTCATTCCCTGACTTTTCTTTTAGCTTTAAAAAGAATATACAGTCATGGATTTTTCATATGAATATATACTTTTTAAATATCTGTGATTCCAAATGGAACTCAAATAAACAATTCAAAAGTGAGAAAATAACCCTGCTCGTTTTTATATATAAAAAACTCTTTAGAGGTAAAACCATCCTACTTTCGGTGTTGCAGCAATCAATCAATCAAAATTTGATTTGAAACCCTCTCAAAGCAGTTGTTTTTCTTTCAGTTATATGTTTAAAACGCGATAACAGCCTTTGTTGCTTCAAATTCCATAACTCTTTAATTCAAATTGAAATATGATTAAAACATTTTTGTTCCATTAAATTAAAGCTTGTCCCCAGTAAGTATCTGAACGAATCTTTTAAAATAAGCAAATGATGCGATCTGAGATTTTATTCGAAATAAGTAAATTGTGAATAAACAAATGATAGGCACACAGATTACTTGAAGTTTTGTGTGAGTAGTACTACATTAAAAAACCTAGAAAAAAATAAGCATAACTACTTTGAAAAATTTATTTATAGAATTGATATTAAAACTTGGTCATTCGGATTTCTTTTTTCATTTTTCTCATAAATTAGAAACAGTTTCTAGGTATAAATTATTGCTTATGTAACGTTTTATATATTTTCATTACCAGTTTAATGATGTAAAATATAACTCAGTCTTTTATTTGAATGGAAAAATTGTTACAGATTTCTGTGTCAATATTTTATTTTTATACATTGTTTCATCTACTTCCTTTTAATAAACAGTGAAATTTTGTATTTTGTCAATTTGTATTTCAAGCAGCTCTTGAATACGTATGTACAGTACTAGAAAGAAACTACTAGCATAATTAAATTATCAGGGTGGCCAGCCGACCGGGAATGGTCAGGGAATTTTGAGAGACCGGGAAAAGGCAGGGTAAAGTCAGGGAATTTATTCTAAAACTGGAAATTTGTTATTGGATTCGACAATTCGATGATCTTTTTTTGTATAGGTAGAATGATACACCGCTAGCAACCAATGAAAATCAGTCATTTACTGACAGTCAAAGACGGATGCCATTTGTGTTTCTCTGCATCCGCCAGGCGGCGAGGTGTTTACACAGAGAAGAATTTAAATTTCCGAGGGACCGAAATCTCGTCTGTGAACAGAATTGGGTTACTTTTATTAGTTAAATTAGATGATACTTTTTGGATACAATTTTATAGTATAATCACACTCAGATGTGGAAGAAAAACTGGAATTTAGTTACGTGCCAAAGAGATTCACAGAATTAGTTTATTTTTCCACTTCTGGAGATATTTTTGTTGAATTATGAAGTACCTGACGTTATTTTTTTTGTTTGTTTATGTTGTGTATCCTTTTTTTTTCTCTGAGTGTTGAGAAACATTAAGAATAAGGATCATTTTGCTAAATTATGGGATCTTCAAAGCATCTGGATTGCCTTTACCTATATATATAAAAGAGCAATTTCTTTTGAGTATTATGTATGCACGTTCAGGGTATTTTTTTATACAAATTCACATTACCTTTGACTTGTGGGACAGAATTTGGCTAAATGATGGATTAGCACAAGAGGGGAGCTAGTACCATAATTTTTTTAAAATGTGAATTAGATTTTTATTTATTTTATTTTAAGTGGTAAATTCAGGTGTTTTTTGCCCATTTTTGGGAATTTTATTTTTTTTACATTATTATTCACACTCACAAATTCCGGTGTTTTAATGTATAAGTTCTTGCATTTTTTCTCTCTTTTTTTGTCTTTGATGATTTATTTTTCTTGGGGAAAGTGGGGTAAAACCGGGTACGGTACATAAGACCTGAAGGCCTGTTGGAACTAAACTATGCAAATTAGAGCTTGTCAAATTTTATTAAAATATTCATTGTTTATCCGAGTACAGTATATTTTTCAAGAAAAATCATTGTTTTACCACTTTTTATTAATGATAATTTTATAAAAAAAAGTCATACTGGTTTCACCCCACTAGTGGTACACATGTTAACTCTATAGGAAATTAGGAAAACTCGATTTTCAGTGGAAAAGTGTCATGCATTTTAAATTTGTATGACAATTTGGAAACATTAATTACAAAATTCACATGTAAAGCAGTTGTCTTCTTCCTCTGCGCTACTGTAATTTTTGTGGGCCCAGCTTTTACATTGGATTAAACCTTTTTCTTTATTTAAATTAGAAAATACATCATTAAAATATAAACAATCAACATCTGTTGCATTTTTATCGTCTTCATCAGAGGAATCATCATTATTGACTATCCCAGTCTTATGCCACTTAGAGTACCCGGTTTTACCCTGAGTGCAGAGGTTATAAAAAACAAAATAGAACCTCGCAATTCTTGGAGAAAATCCTTATTTTTGATAGGGTATGAATCCTTAGTGAACGTATAATAAGCTGGATTAAATATAGTTTTTATAACTGTAATGATTATTAAGTAAGGATAGCTTAAAATCAAATGAACTTTAGAGAGGTGATGTCTTAAAACAAATAAACCTTCACAGATGCAATGAATTTAACAGCTGCAACCCGCCACCATGACTTTTCCTTTTTCTTGACTAGTAGAGTATAATTCCGTATCTGTCCTGTAGAAAGAACTAATAGCGGCAGAATCAAGGGTACCCGGTTTTACCCCACTCTTCTCTATTATTCTTTTTGAGCCATATTACAGGAATTTGGTTGGAATAAAAAGTTTTTTTTCTTTTCTTTTGATTCCCATGACAGAATATTATGCTTCTGTGTTTTAATTTGTAAACATCAGAAGGAAAAAATAGTTTTCGTGTATTTTTTTTCTTTTTTCTGTCTTTTTCTGTTTTATTTTGTGATGCATATTTTTATTAACATTTTGATCTTTCTCAAGATTTTTTTAACTTTATATTTTTAATCAGAAATGCTGGGAAAATTCTGTACAGTAGAATTTTTATTGCAAAGATGTATTAGTTATTTTATTGTTCATTGTTTAAATGTTTTAAATAAATGTTCTTTTTTCAAATAATTTGTTTTTTCATTCAAACAAGTATGGTTTGAATGAATACTTAGTTTGGCCAATGAATACTTAGTATGGCCAATATGCCGGTGATTTTTCTACCTCAGAAAAAAGTCAGTTAAATTTTTTATAAAACCTGGAAATGTCAGGGAAATTCAAACACCAAAAATGATGGCTACCCTGATTATGTTAAAAAATAAATTATATCTTGTTTCAAATTTTCAATTCATTACAAGATGAAAACAAATAGAGAAACAAATCTGCAATTCAATATCTAGCAGAATATTTGAGAACTAATGGAAAAAAATTAATCACAATTTGAGTGCTCTGAGCCACTTAACTATTGTAGACAAAATCTAATTTAGTAATTTTTGAATTTTGGTAATGTATAATATTTAATAATTGATATCCATAATTTTGTATGTTGAAAATCACCCTTCATCACATAGCATGCTAAAAAGGATTTGTTTTATCAGCAGTTTTGATCTTTGTTTTACTGAAGATGTTGATGATTTTTGTGGTCGGGAAAGACTTTCTCAAAGGGCCAAAAGGTCTGCTGTGACCCTTGTAAGGTCTTGAAGATCTGCGTGTACTGCGAAGATCTTGTGCACGGTAAATCTGACATCAAGCATTCTCCTGCTGGTTCAGTAGTTTGGAGGGGGGATGCCAATTCATGTGCCATCGCCATCCTCATTATCTGACCGTGGTACAAAATTATTTGGTCTGTCTCAAATTAACCTTCATGTTGATTCAAAATGGGATATTCACACAAATAGCTAATAAACTAAACTGAATCCAATGTGCCAAAATTCATAAGAAATGAAATAAAATTCTATGTTTTATTCTAATTTCAGACATGACACATTTCCTTGGAAATGCGGATTTCAGCTTTTTCGCCATCGAATTTTATCCTTCTTAATTTTCTTTAATATTATAATTCTACAATATTTTTAATATCTCAAGCACTTTTTGTATAAATTTATTTTTTCTTTTGTCTAATTAATCATACTTATTTTACATCCTGGGCTTCATGTTTGGCACGATTCATTCTTTATGAAATTCAGCTTTTTTTTGTTCCAAGCCTGTGTCGTATCTGTAATTTGCATTGAGATTTCAATAAAATATTTTGTATTCATTTTCTTTAGCAATATGTGACAAACTTCCCTCATTCATTTATCTAACTCATTTATCTATTCAACTTTTAATTAAAATTTAATTTTTAGTGTTAGGCTTATAGATAGTTCAAATTAAAATTTTTATTTTTTATAAAATGATTCAAGTCAATATGTTTTCTGCATATAAAATTACTTTGTTGATATATATATGTAGTTTGTAATGATTATATTTTATGCTTGATTTAAAACCTTGTCATTTGATATCAGGCTTGGGATAGATGCAGTTTTATTTTCTTTTTCAGTTCTTAAAATGTGGCTTCCAAGGTTTAGATCAAGTGTTTGTTTTTCACTGAAAGATACCGTGTCGTTATTCGCTGCCTCAGTTTCTTTAAAACGCTACTCCTGTTATCTCGGTGAGTTTCATTCACCAAAAGGATATGATACTGGAATAACGGTATATAATTCTGCTGCTAATAAGAAAGTTCCATTGGTTTTGAAATACAAAGGCATAGCAACTTGGTAAGAGAAACAATTTGAATATTCCTTCTTTAGGCGATTCTCCTTCTCTCAGAATTGTCTTCATTGTTCATTCTTTCTTCATTACTTTCTTATATTTTGAAAGAATATCAATGAAATGCCCATTTTTATGACAGTAAATATAATTCAGATGGATTTATGAGGTTTCAGGTAATTAATAACAGTGGTGAATCCAGGATTTTGGTCTGGAGGGGGCTGAGGTTAAAAAAATTGTGTATCGTTGTGACCTCATGGCTTATGTAAGTCAAATCACTTTAGCTTTTCTCACCTGACAATAAAAATAACGAAGGACATTCATTACATTACTTTCAATAATTTAACAAAATCACAATGAAATAAGTATCCAAAAAAATGTTTCCGACCATGTTAACACTACAAGTATGAGTGGAATGACTACAAAAGCGGGGAAATTTTTGAGCCTCATTAAGCCAGAAAGCAATGTTGTCACTTTTTTTTCTTTGTAAAAAAAAGTATATTGAGAACAAACTACTATAGTGATTTGAAAAGAAGAATTCTGGTTTAGTTCTGGGGGAGGCTGCAGCCCCATAGCACCCCCATCCCTGGATTCGCCACTGATTAATGAAATTATACTTGTATGTTAATTTCAAATATTATAAATGTATTACAGTTTTTGTTATTTATTAATCATGTTTTCTCTTTGCAAACTAGGTACATGTGTGGGCCTACAGTGTACGATGACACTCACATTGGACATGCTTGGTATTATGCATAAATAATTTTTCCCTCAAAAAGCTTCTGTTAGAAATTTATATAGCTTTCATATATCATTAAATTTTTTTTTTCAGTTTCATTCTAGAGATGATAATTTTTATTTTTATTTTTAGAAGTTGCTTGTATTTTTTGCAGGTGTTTTAATATTATTTACATATACTTCACATTATAAATTCACCACAAATTTTTTAAAATGTATAAAGGTTTATCTTTTATTAACAGTGTGTGAAATTGTTAAAAATATTTACTATTTTTTATATATCACAGTAATATAATTTAGATTTTTCTTTTTATTGCTATATGATCTTACTTGGTAAGGTTATTAGCATTCAACTTTATGAATTAACTATAAGTTCTTTTCATTTATTTTTCAGTTGTATAAATATTTTTCAGTTTTTAACTTTTAATGAATTCATTTAATGATATCATTATTCTCAACTTTGGAAATCTGTATTATTTCTTCTGTTTAAGTCAAGGAACTGTATGTTTAGATGTGTTCATTTCTGAATTTTTTACATTCGTTAATAGTATCTATTATGATGAGATTTTAAAATGATGTTTTTTTTTTCTATTTTAATGTGATTTTAAAATGTTTTCTTTTTTTGCTATTATGATGTGATTTTAAATTTTCTTTTTTTTGAATTATGGTAGTTAACTTTTGCTAAATAACATTTGATATGTCAGATTAAATGCATCTGCAGCGGCTTAAAAAAATATTCATTTAAATATTGTATTCGAGTAATAAAATTTCATTTTTCATAATGGGAATATTTTATAATACAGTACAATACTGGTTAACTGAACTAAAGGGGGGGGGGGGTGGGGGTTTCAGATAATAATATTTTCAGCTTAGCCATGAACATCTGTCACTATTTTGTATCTAATTAAAGTATGTAATTCTGAAATGTTTGGGGGGTGAAATGAATTCAAAACTATCTTTATAGGCTGGGTGCAATGCACCTGACAGGCTTATTTAAACAATATTGTAATTAAAATTATTAATATGCATTAATTTTAATTTTAGCATTCTAAAATTAATCACTGACCTTCTTAGAGAGGCTTAAAAGAAAGTAGCAGGGATATCATTACAAAAAAAGTCTTGCCTTCCCAATTATTTCCGTGCAGTGCGATGCAGATTTTTTGGATTTGTGATTTCAAAGGCATTTCGGTTAATCCAAGTTCCTTTAAATGGGTTTTTGCTGTATTTATATTCTATTTTTGATAAAACTACAAACTATTTTGAATGCCTACCAAATCGTTTGCTTGACAGTCAGCAATAAAAACCTATCCAAAAAGTTACCTCTCAATAGTATTTGAGCATTTTCAAAAAAGTGTTAAAAATTGGTAATTATTGTAATGTTTTTTTTTTTGTACTTTAGTACTTTTTATGCTATCTTTGAACATTCACATGAGCTTTTAAGCATCTGGGCATAGAATTCTCTAGTTTCTTTATAATTTTGACTTCAGTATTCTATGGTATTCAGTCATCACTGCTTTTAATTCATTTAATTTGTTGTGTTTTTTTATTCAAGCCTCCAGTTCTGTTTAAATCCAGTGATTGGTGTACAGATTTTTAGAACTTCATGACCGGAGGAGAATGTTGAAAGCTATGTGGTTAGGCTTGCTAATATGATGAAAAACAGAGTTATTGTGGTTGCCCTATTTTTTGACTGACAATTTTAAGCTGCCTTATTATATTTAAATGAATAGAAAGATCTGTTTTGCTATCAGTAAGCACCAAATTACCTAGTCCTGAAGCCGACATGCATGCCCTGGCAAGGACGTGTCTACCATGATACGTCACTGTTCCAACTAAGTTCTTGGGATTAAGTTCACCATTTTTCTGTTCCATACTCTTATATTTTATGTATGATAAGTTGTGTATAAATGAAATGGGTACTAATTTATTCAAAATAAAAAATTGAAGAAATAATTGATGCAGAAAATCTTATGGAAAAACAGAAGGAAGTTAAATTTTGTTTATTCTTGTTGAAAATCATATTTGCATCTGAAATAAAACTTATACGCATAAAAGAATTACTCAAATATGTAGGGCAGCATTTTTTAAAAAGAGCAAATAAAATTAAGAGGAGTTGTTTAACAATTTTGGGGTTGAAGTCACCCCCCCCCACCCCCGGTGTGTTAATGTTCCAAAAATGGACGTGTATGGTGAAGTGTTAAATGTCACAATGGTATTAAAGTCAAAAGTAGTAGCTGATGAGAATTTTATCAAGGAAATTATTTGAAAATGTTTTGGTATGTGAACACCTTCAAGGTACATTTTTTTCTTTGTTTGTTTGCAAAAAAAGTAAAAGGAATCGGCATTTATTTTAGATTTCAATGCTCATTTTCCCCTTTTTACCAACATACCTACTTCCTTCTTTGTTAGCTTGTATTTCAAATGCATAATTGTTGACCCAAGATTTTGCTAGCTGTGTTGCTTGTGTCATTGTTGTCCGGAGGGGGATATGCATTCCGTTCTTCTCTTAAATGATATATGGCAGTCTTTTGTAAGCTTTTGTGATATGTGGTTTTTGTGTCCTAAACAAGTGCTTTCATTAAATTGCTTTCCATATTTAATGTCCTACCTAATCATTTAAAAATAAAATGTTAGGTTTTATTCAGAATTGCGTGGCATTGATATGAGGAAATAAAAAAAAAAGTTACACCTTCTGTTTTGAATTCATTCCTAACTGCAGGGCAAATTTCTAAAGTGTTTAAATACTTTTGAGGAGCCATTGTCTATCAATCATATGATATCCACCATAGATTGCAATTTGCATAAATTTCCGATTTGTGTTATCAGTGCTCATTATTTCCATTTTCCTAAGGTAAAAAAAAAAAAAAAGATTTCCAAAATTTTTTTTTTAAATACAGAAATAATATCGTAGTTATTTGTTTTTAGTTTTAAGATTCTTAACAAAATATTTTATCAAAAAATTATATCCTGACAAGCTCATTTGAAAAGAAACTGTGATAATAGCTTAGAAGTTTTGAATTTGGTTAAATTCTGACACATTGTGTTAAAAAGAATGTTACAAAACTATATTAATTATAAGAAACAAAAGAAGAGAAATATTCCCATCTGTTACACCTAATGCTCTTCTAAATATTTTTCTCATTTCATTGATTTAAAAGTATTTAGAATAATATGATATTTTTGTTAAGAAATTTTTATTTGTTATAGGACTTTTATTTGCTATCTGAAAGAAGAAAAAAAAAACATTTTACTTTGAACTGCTTTTTCATGCAAAACTCTTTTTTTTTTATTAGCTGCTATACAAAATTTGACATAATTAGAAGAATACTGGAAAAGGTGTTTGGCATCAAGGTTTTACTTCTAATGGGAATCACTGATGTTGATGATAAAATAATTAAGAAAGCACAAGAAGTAAGTCTGAAATTTTTTTGAAATTAAATAAGTGAATGTTATTTAAGTGACAAATTTTGAATTCATGTTTTGTTTTTGCAGTCTGGTTTGAGTATATCAGAAGTTGCAAGAAAATATGAATTAGACTTTTTCAAAGGCATGGCTGCAATGCGAGTGATGACGCCTTCTTCAGTGACTCGTGTAACAGAAAATATCCCTCATATAATATCATTTTGTGAAAGCCTAATAGAAAAAGATTTTGCCTATGTTACAAGTGAAGGTAATGTTAAATTCTTGATGATGATGTAAAAGATGAGTTTTTTTTTCTGTCTGTGCTCTGTTACAGAGGCAGTTCAGTTTAAACATGCCAGATTTATTATCAATCTAACGTATTTCGAAAAAGAATGCAATTAAAGATTATTTTAATTTTTATTATTGTATTTTTTTCAAAAATAGTGGCATGCATACAATAATTTTAACTAAAAGAAAAAAATAGCAACACTTTTTTATTGTTATTATGAAATAAAGTTGTTTTTTTTGTTTCATCATTTTTCTTTTTTAATTTTTTTAATTCTAAAAATTCAGTCAGCTATTATTATTTTGCATTTTGACATTTAAGTAAGTTTTTGTTTACATTGTAGCTTTATAGTTGCTGAAAAGTTGAAAAATATACATTTGATCACATTTCTAGCATTTACAATAATTTTACTCTTATTTTTATTTTAAAATCTTTGATAGATGTGATAGTGTGAAGAATAAAAATATTAACATTATGCTGACTATTTGAAAAGGTTTTGATCAACATTACATTGAGATGTTATTAAATATATTTATGATTTTTTTATTCTTTGTTTATATTTATTCATTGTTTTTTAATTTTCAGGTAATGTTTATTTCAAAGTTGATAAGGGCGTATCTGCGGAAGTATTGAATGAATTGCCCGAAGAAACCGAAATAAATATTGATCCCTTGAAAAAAGATAGACGTGATTTTGCTCTTTGGAAAGTGGCTAAAGAAGATGAGCCTTATTGGATATCCCCTTGGGGTAGAGGAAGACCTGGTTGGCACATTGAATGTTCTGTGATGGCTAGGTTAAAACCATATTTATTTATTTTGTTAAAATCTAGAATTCTATACCTTTGCATCAACAAGGCATACTAAGTCGCCCATTACAATGCCAAGAGACATGATGGTCTGTAATGTAATATCTTGGCAGTGAGGCTAATAATCTAGGATGCTCAAGATATTGGGGAGGGGACCAAAAATATGATATATCCACTAATGTTGGATAGCTGATATCCTTTTTGTTGACAGTAATAATAGCACAAACCTGCTCATGACAGAAGTCAACTGTATTCAAAGAGATTGCTATACTGAACTAACATCTTTCTCTTAAATTGGATGACCATATTTCTTGTATTTTAAAAGTTTGGATGGAAAATTGTTCTAAACATAGTTTTTAAAGATTAAATATGGCTAATCTTTTTCAATGATTTTGATGGAATTTTTTTTTTTGCTTGTAAATCAAAAACAGGAATTCAAAATAGGAACAAAATGCTGAAACTGGGAGTGTCCCAGTTCACTCAGAGACATTTGGTACTTGATGCTTGATTTATTCAAGAAAAATACCCATTTTTTTAAACAAACGATACTTCAAAAGCCAATGGCTGATCAGTATAAACTTTCACCCTCTCTCTTCTATGCACATATACATCACAGAATTCAATTCCCAAATCACAAAATTAGGTAAATATGGTTAGAAGAGTGAAAAACTTCTTTTATGTTCGCCTGACTGAGTAGAGTTGTTGTACTCTATGTGAAAAGAAAACAGAAGCTAAACTGTTTTTAATTAATTTTAAGTAATATTTTTATATGCTTTCTAATGTGAACTACTTATTTATAAGTAAAAATCTTTATAATCTGTCACATTAAATTCAAATTTTGAACAAACCCAAAGAAAAGAATAAAAAATTGGGACTGTCTTGGCTAATGTAGGACATCTGATAACTTTACAGTGGGAAAACTTGGCATGCATTGGCAAAGTTTGTTTGCGGGATTTCAGGTATCAATAATTTTTTTTAATTTTGTGTTTTTTAAAGTCGATCAAAACCATCGGTGGCTCATGTGTTGTAATCATATTGATGCATATTTGAATCATTTACATTTTTTAAAAAATTACTCTTGAAGAATTAAATTGTTAATAAAATAATTTACTTATTATCTTTTTGTCTTGAAGTAGGTTAGTTTTCTGATTAATTTTAATTAAAAATTTAAATTCAAAGTTTATTTTTTCAGTAATTTTTCTTGTATTCCTTTTCTTCATTTATCAAGATTTATACAACAGCACCTGAACAATAAAAAGGCCATACAGTGCAGAATTAAAATAAATACATATGCAGGGAAATTTTGTATATATTTACGAAAAAAAAAATGAAAAGAATGGCTGAAATAAAACAAAAATCAAATCTATTTTTTATGTTCTGTTTTGGTAACAAAAATCATTTGCTTTTTCCTAAATGTTTAAATTGATGTAGCTATCCTGATTCATAGTGCGTACTAGAACATATTTTTCATTTCAGTGTTAAAAATAAGTTTTGAGGCTTTTATTGTAATCATAGGAACTGACTAAAAGAAAAATGATTAGTTTAGTATATCTAATTACAGGCATGCTGTGTTTTTTAATGTAAATTCTGTAATTGATATTCTTTTTGAAAATTTGTTTCTTGAAGTTGTCTGTGTTTTATTCTAATTCTGGGCTTCTTAACATGCTTTTGGACAGTAGAAAGAAAATACAAAATAAAATAAAAATTCCCAATGAACCAGTTAGCCATTACTTAAAGTGCATAGTAATTCCAAAAAAATGAAGGCTGCATAGAATTGAATGCATGGTAATGTAACTTATAAGTTTGAATGTTATGGCATTCATGCCATTTCGCACCACAATGAAATTGAATGCTTCAGCATTCATGTCTGCTAACATGTTAAATTATGCTCATGATCCAAAATAATTTCATGCAGAATAATATTCGAGTTGCAGAAATTTTCATAGTGCTTTCTTCTTTCAATTTTTTTTAATATTTGTGAACAAAAATTCTTGAAAAATTATTTGAATTTGAAAAACATTGTTGAAATTTGACAGCTATTTTAAAATTTTTTATTTATGTTTATCAATTCTAAATTGTCTTATTTATTGTAAAATGTTGCACTCGTGAAAAGTTTTTCTGCTCGAAAATGCGTTGTGAGTGGGCAAAGGTTTCAAACACCAGTTCTAACAGCAGTGGAACTCAACACACAGTGCCAGTTGTTTATCAAGTATCCTTATCGGTAGGAAAGAAGTGTGTGATATATTACTGTGCATATCGATAGAATGGAATGATGCTGTGATGAAAACAATGTCGCTGTAGTTCACTTGCCTAAGAGTATCTCAAGAGCAATTTTTATTAGTTGCATAAGAATGAATGTGCTAAAAGAAAAATTGTATTACAATAGAGTCTCCCTACAACGAAGTCTCTTTACAGTGAATTTCTCCCTATTCCGAAATTTTTAATCGGAATGTTAAATAACATTCAAAATATTTTCCATATAACGAAGTGGTTGTCTCCCCATAACGAATTTTTTCAGAGGTTTATCTTTTCGATTTTTGTCATTTTTGAAGAAAGTTGATAATTTCTGTGCAACCAATTCGCTCACACGTGCCTGTTTCTGGAACTACTCACTCTTAAAATGTGAAAATTTAACATCACGAAATGCAAAGAAATGTAAAATAACGGAATTTTGCAAGTAAAATAAATGTAAGTACATACTAGTACAAGCGATTCTCTAAATTGGTGAATTGTTTTAACTTCTGAGCATTTTATTTATACAATAAAAATTAGTATAATTTTAACAAATTTATAATATATATTACTTCATTTTTAATTGAAAATCATAATTAAATACATTTGAACTTATTGTATCTATTGAAAAGTTTGGAACATTTACTTAAATAACTGCAAAAATCTCTAATCTCCGTATAAAAAAATTTTCTCTGTAACGAATTTTTCAATTGGAACCAAGCGATTTCATTATAGGGAGACTCCACTGTATTTAGATGATTGTGAATTTATATATTATGAGCAACATTAGTTAAATTAGTAATTAAATTCTGTACTGAAAATAGTTGTGGTACTGCAGTTCCTATACATGAGCCAGAAAGTTCGTTTCAGTCAGTGTGACTGCTGATAATGCTAATAAGTTTCCTATTTCAGCCCAGTTGCATATTCAAGTAATCTTCATTCATTACTGCATACTGAAGAATCTAATGATTAAGATAATTGCCATTCAAGTAATTTTTTAGCTTTCTAAGATACAGACATTTGTTTCTGAAGAATTCTTGAACATTTAAAGAACAGGTGCATTAATTACAGGTGCAGGTTATTAAGTGAACATTAGGAATAAAAAAATTGTCTCTTGTATAAATTAGTGATTTAATTGAAATTTCTCACAAACTCACTTAGAAAAGATCTTTAAGTGAAAAGTTATCTTGGATGTATCTTCCATTTCTGACAAATATTTAAGTTCGGATGGTTTTTGGAATTTTGCTGTTGGCAGGCCTTAGTAATAATTACGTTAATACCAGAAGTGTAAGTTTTATTAAGGCTTAATACTGAATAAAATTTTTAAAGAACATAGCTAAACTAGGATTCAGCAATGATGTTATAATCAAAAATTTTAAATGGATCTGATATTATTAGTAGTTGAAAGCTAGAAACTTAAAAGATAGTGCTTAAAATCTAGTGAAATATGTCTATGAAGTTTTATAGTGTTTCATTTAAATCTAAACATAATTTATTTTTACAGATTTGCATTGAATTTGTTTGAATAATAGTTTAAATTTAAAGTAACATAGTTTGCATGCAAGCTGAATTAGTATTTTTAAAAAAATTAAATATCTTTTTTATCTAGTAAAATTTTTGGCTGCCATCTGGATCTACACTCAGGTGGATACGATCTCCTATTCCCTCATCACTCAAATGAGAAATCTCAATCAGAGGCCTACCATAGTTGTCCACAGTGGGGCAATTACTGGTTACATTCAGGTTTGTGGATTTATTAATACGGTAGGTTTTTAATTTTATTTGCTTTGAAGATGAGTTTTTTTTTTTTTAAGGAAGGGAAAATGGTTTTTCTTTACGGATATCTATTAGAAAGCTATCTTATTTGCAAGAACTACACCTATATGAAAATGACATTATTTGCAGTTACTATAACAAAAGATAAAACTTTATTTGCAGGTATTGTCAAATTCAATACTCTTTCTATATGACTTTTTTCTTTTCAAATTGTTTTCCTTTTTTATCAGTAGGACTGCTCTTTTTATATTCAAGATTATGAAATTTAATGTTATTTTGTAAGATTTTTAAGTATTCTGGCAGAGACATGCAAGCTTTTGATTTTTATTATCTGGTTTTGGGTGCTTGTTTCCCATGAATTTTATTTCATTTGCTATGGACAGTATATTTACTGAAGCATTCAGTTTTGAGATTACACCTCAAATTTCTAATCAAAACTCAAGTTTCTAATTCTAACCAAGTCTGAGTGGCTCAGTCAGTGAAGCTCTAGTCTGTCCTGGGCTATGCATATGGTGTCTTTTTTTCCTCCTCTCGGCTGAATGGCCAATCTTTTCAAGGATTTAAATTTCAGATAATCTTTTTTGTCTCTAAAATGTGATACAGTGGAACCTCACTTAATAAGCATAATTCATTCCAGAATCTTACTCGTAATGTGAAAGATTCATTAAGTGAAACCATTTTTCTCATATAAATTAATCTAAAATCCGATAATGCATTCCATGCCAAAAAAAAAAAAAAAACTCTATTCTCAAAATATATATATAAAAAAATACTCAAAAAAATTTTATGTATAACATTTACTCAAAGAAAACTATGTATAACATTGTTAAGGGGTGTGAATCATCTCCGTTTTTTCTTTTGTTGCGGAATGTGAAACCTGGATTGTGAAATCCATTAGCAGAAAAAAAATTGAAATAACTAGTTTATTATCTATGATACATACCTAATTCTTTTTTACTAGAAAGCTATCTAAAGACATTTGTTTTTAGCGACGCTTCAAAATTTGTTGGAAATGCAACACAGCATTATCATTAAATAAATTTGTAGCTCGCATAGCCATTGTTTATTAGGGTGATACTTATGAATATCGATGCAACAGTTTTCCATGCTTTCAGTATTTCTCCTATTGTGCCAGAAGATTGTTGCTTTGTTGTTACCTCCTCCAAAACTTGAAACACAGTTCAACTCCATAAGCTCTTCATTGGTCACTTCTTGGCTGTACTCTTCCACTAGCTCATCGATATCATTGTTATCCATCTCCAGTTCCATGATCTTGGCCAAAGACAAAATCTCGTTGACTATAAGCTCCACAGGGCACTGTCTTGGACTCCTCAATGTCACATTCGACAACACTCTCTGACCAAAGCTTCTTCCAGGCAGAAGTGTGGGTTCTCTTGGTAACCCCTTCCCATGCATTTTTGATCAGCTTGAGGCAGGTAACTATGTGGAAGCGATATTTCCAAAACTCTGACAGTAACATTGTCGCTTGTTAAGCGAGTAATTTTTTTACAATTTGTTTTGTTCGTTATGCAAATTACTCATTATGAGAGGCGCTCGTTAAGTGAGGTTCCACTGTATTTTATTTTACTCCTTTTTCCAAACCTAGTTTCTTATCAGACAGATTTAAAATAACTCCCATTTTAACTTTCAAGTGTTCTAAATCAAAAAGTATACATATTCATTTTGAGGACCTTAAAATTTCTCCCGTGGAAGAAATATTTAATTCAACAGAATGTAAAATACCTGTTAATAATGTTTTAACCATGGCTATAGTACTTGCTAATAACATTTCATTTGTAGGTGTAAATGATGTTATTCTTTTTTTTAAACTGCACAATGTGCATGAGACAATATCACTTTTATATGTAGTGGTAGCCCTAAAATTGCAAATATAATCTGTGTTTTAAGATGCTGTGAAAATATTTTTTTGAAAATAATTCTAAATGTTATAGGAAGCTATGCAAAGACATCAAAATTTAATTTTTAAAATATATGTTTTGAAATTTTGATTTCTCTCGCAGTGTCACTTTTCAAAGTATGTGTCTAATCTGGTATATCTAGTGCCAGTTATTTATTATTTTTTTTTTTGCTCTAATATATGTAGAAATGGGGGGTTAAAGACTCGGCACTATGCTAGGGGTATGAAAACTAAAGTGAAAAGGCTTAATGTTAAAACAAATACAATTTATTAATACAAAGTCATATTTACAAAAGAAAGATATTTACAGTTTACAAAAGGTTTTGAGAGGAAATCATTTATTGTTAGCAATTGCTATTAAGACTAAAACTAAAGATATTAGTGACAGAGAGTTAAGAGCCATTAGGCTTAAGAAAAACAGTTACTAAGTCATTGCATAGCAACATATAACCACATACAGCTAGATACAGCCACCCCCGTCTTTGGATCTTGCTCCAGGCATCGATACAGGTCTTGCACTCTCGGCTGTGCAGGAAGAATTGGTGGTCCCCGTTTGTTCTGGGATGCACTTCGTTCGGATTTCTCTTTGACAGTGTTTGGGCCGTTACGTGCTGCCATCTGGGTAGTATGCTATTTTAGATTAAATTTGCAGAGCAGATAAAATAAGACGAAAATTCTCCTCTACATATATACATCTTCTTTTATTATTATTGAATATATAATAATAAATTCATTTTTTTACTATTTTGCAATTGAAGAGACCAAATAAAAAGTGATAAAATTAAAATTGCTTACAAACAAGCTCGTGATGCTACTACATTTAATTTTTAGTTTTCAGTAAAAAAAAAAAAAAAAGCCTCATAAATGCTACACATTATATACTTGTATATATTATTTTTGAAAAGAGTTGGCCTTATATTGGGTTTTTGCATTATATTTTAGCTACCATGAATCAGTCATTTTGGTATAAAACAGACTTTGAGTTAGCTTTTCTTGTTTATTCCATAATTGATTTCACAAAAATCTTTCCTTGTGTTTGTTAGAAGAAAGTAATAAGAATTGGAACCATTCTAGACTGATTACATATTCCCACCCAAAGGCACTTCAAAATTTAGAAGTCTTTAGCTTTTTAATTATCTGAAACAAGAACAATATTAGGAGTGTAGTGGAAACAGTCCATCAAGCTTTACAAATTCCAAGCTTGGTCCTGCTTAGAAGTGTAGCGTTTTCCTTATTAGTAGGGATGCGTTGATTGTATCCTTCTTAATCCAAAAATAGACTTTTCTCATTCATAATTTTAGGTTAGTTTTATGCTCATAATCCAGCTTTTGTGATCTAATATCCTAAAAATATTATTGTTTAAAGAAAAGTGATTTTAATGAGTGCAAATAACACAAACTTTATATCAGATTAAGTTATAATTTTTTAATAGATATTTTATGAGAAAATTTTGCTTCTTAAAATTCACTTTCCTTATATTTTTTCTTAGCATTATATTTCCTTGTTGTTCCATAAACAAGAAGTCTCATTTATAATGTATATTATTTTTTGTTTATTTGAGAGATATTTATTTATGAAAACATTTTGCTTCTTAAAATTCACTTTCTTTATATTTTTTCTTAGCATTACATTTTCTTGTTATTCCATAAACAAGAAATCTTATTTTTACTGTGTATTATTTTTTGTTTATTCGTTTAATTCTTGAGAAAATTTTAAAACTTATGAGTGACAGTACTGTTTCTTAAACTTCTCTTAGTTCTTTTCATAATGTAAAATTTCCTGAAAAAAATAAAAAATTTAAAAAAAAAAAAAAAAAAAAAAAAGAAGAAAGATTAATTATTCTTCTAAAGAGAAATATAATGTTTCAACCTTTTAAAACTCAGTAAATTTTTTTTATAACGTGGATGGTCAGTCATCTTCATTAGAATTTCTTCCATCTGTGCATTCTTAAAATTACAGAAAAGTGAAAAAATTAATTGATATTATTTTCATCATTTCAATTATATGTTTTCCCTAAACGATGACTTACCAATTTCTTACTACATTGTGGTTATCCTTAATTTGTTTGTTTCATTTCAGGCCTGTTACAAGTAGGAAATGAAGTAAAGATGTCCAAGTCAATCAAAAACACTGTTTCTATAAAAGAATTTCTGAAAGAACATTCTGCAAATGATTTTCGTATCCTGTGTCTTCAATCTCCTTATCGTAAAAGTGAGTTCCACTTTAAGAATCATGTTATATTTCTTTTCCTCAAACAAATGTATTTGGGGTTTCTCTAAAAATATTGTTTAGAGGCTTATTAATTTCTGTAAAGCCTCTTGTAGATGCAAAGATTTACTTTCAGATTACTTTTAAGATTTACTTTTCAGTTTAGATCAACATCAACATAGACTAAGTCAGCGAAAGGCAAATCGTGCTGATTCATAAGTTGAGATGAGCATCATGGAACATAGTTGTATCAATATGTCTAATGTGTGCAAATTTTATCATGCACTTTATCACAAAAGTTAAGTGAACAAATAATTGATAATGGTGTATATTCTTTACAATGTGTGTATATTTTGAAAATTTTATCAATTAATTCAATAACTTTTGTGTACATGGAAAAGTTTTAAATATATATAATACTAAAATCCATACCTATTTTTACTATTGCAAACACTGTATATTGTGTTATGATATATATATAGTAAATAATATCAAATATAGTAATTTACAAAATCCAATAAAATTCCGAATGCATTAAAAAGTGTTATAACTAATCAATACAAAAAAATAGTATTAAAAACTAAGACAGTAAAAAATTTCATTAGCACTAAAAATTAAATGGTATCAAAATTAAATAAAGTTACCCTATCTATAGTCAAAAATAGAAACAAAAGCCAAAAAAATCCCTAACCTAATCAAAATAATCACAATTAATTAAGGATAAAAAATACTATTAAAAACTGACTCATTAAATATTACAAAAGCCTTAAAAAATAAATATATATATACATTTATTTGATTTTGAAGAGTAGACACTACAGTGCAGATGCTCTGCACGCGATCAGCTAGTTTTAAATACTGCAAATAATTTAGCAAATTATGGTTGCCTCTAAATTTCATTGTTCTAATTAGGGTATCTCATCTTAAGTATGTGTAGTCTGAAGTAGGGATGTAACAAATACTGATTTGGCTGAATACCGAATATTCGGTCAAATTTCAGGCCGAATATCCACTTTTTAAAAACATTTCACTTTTGATTGTAAGCAAAACATTTTTCTAATTTTAAATAAAAAAATTAAGGATTAATAAAACTGATTATTTATTATTTGTACATTTAAAAAAATGTTCACATTTTGATGCATTTTTGTAATGTTTTAAACTATTTAATTCTGATAATACAAAATGAGAAGCCCTTTTCGTTTTGGGACTTCTTCACAGAAATAAGAGTCATCATTGCAAAATATGACAATGAAAAATACGGAAGAATATTAAGTGGATAAATTAAAATTATTTGAAGTAAATTGCTATTTTGGTAGAGAACTTCTAATAGCTGGGTGGAGTATCCACTTAATTGGTGGAAAAAATGCAGAGAAACGTCCAAGATTTGTGTATTAAGCACGAAAATATCTTTCAGCTCCTGCAAGCGCAATATATAGTGAACATTTGAATGGGTGATTGGCAAAAGGGTAAGATTCCACCGGAAGGTTATGTTTTTTTCTAGTCACCCAATCATTTATTATCTGAATCTGGTAATATATAAAAAACGAAATGGATCATGCTTTTTCCTCAAAATGCTGATAATTTATTGTTCTTGCATCATTAATTTTAGGCTTTACAATGATAAATGATGTGTAACATTATTAAATATACCAAATTTACTTAAAACTGAGTAAATGTTAGGAGATTTTGTTGATAATATATGTACTGAAATGTAATTCTTCACAATATTCTTTGTTAAATATATATAAAAGCATATTTTTAAAAAAAATATTGTCCTAAAATTATTTGGCTGAATATCGGTTTAGTATTGGCCAGGCCGAATACTGAATTGTTGTTGAATATTCATTACATCCCTAGTCTGAAGCTAAATGTACTATAAGATTTCACAAAATCACTATGTTAAAGGTAAACTATAATTTTTAGTTTTTTCCCCGCAAATCTGTTCATGTTACCATATTGCAAGTTAGCAAATTTCTTGATGATTCTTTGACTGCCGAGTTCTTGGCGAAATTTTCTTAGCATGTACCATCTTGTTAATATTAATTTATAAAAGTACAATGATAGCCTCCTTTTTGTTTGTTTGTGAAATTAAAATAGTTTCTTAATCAAATAGAGAAAAGGAGGAAATTTAATTTATATAAATCTATTCTCTCAATTTGTTTTCAGATATTTTATATTGTCCTGAAACTTTAGCTGGAGCGAAAGGATTGTATCAAAAATTTCACAATTTCATCAATGAAATGGAATTGTATAGTAATGGAGAAATGGCCCTCCCACTTTTTGATGAAGACAAATTGCTGTCCAGGTATGTGATGGGCCATTTTCCCCACCATTGCACATTTTCTTTCTTAATTTGTATCACTGTGAAGATTTTATAATGCAATATATAAGAGCTGATACCATGAACAAATCTGGTTTGCATGATTATATTTATCAATTAAGTTGTATATTGACTGATTACATTTAGAAAATTCAATGCAAATTTCTGAGTTATTTTGCTTTTTTTTGTCTTTCTTTTTTCTCTTATGCTCTAGATGTGCACAGTTTTTCTAAAGTGTTGTGTTTTTGTCTGAAGCTTAGATTGCAAAGCACAGAAGAACAAGTAATTTCTTTGCTTGCTGATGACTTCAACACTTCTCAGGCTATCCTCTCCTTGACAAATCTGATTGATTCAGTCAATGAAAGTCTTCAGTCTTCGAATCCATCTTCTGTTTTTAAGAATGGAGTCACTGCTGTATCAGCTTGTGCCAGTTACATTGACAGAATGTTAGAAACCTTAGGGGTTAATATTATGTGCAAGAAGGTAATTTCAAATATTTTCACTATAAAAGTTCTGTTTTTTTCCTTTTTGATCAATTTTATAATAGCAAAAAAAAAAAAAAAGCACTTTTTCAATAGAAGTAGTATAACATTAATGTATGTTCATTGTATGTATAATCCTAATTTATTTCAATAATTAATAGTTTAACGTTCTCTCTTTCAATTCTTTTTTTCCCTTAAATTCTTCTTTTGAGATAAGCTGTGCTAAAATATTTTATACAGTCAAACGTCGCAAATCCGGACGTCCAAAATCTGGAATGATCCAAAATCCGGACCTTTTTCATTCTATAACCCCCTCCCCCCCCCAAAAAAAAATCATCCTAACTTTTATCTAGCAAATCGGTACCCAGAGTCTGCAGAAACAGGTCATAACCATCTGGGGAGGGAAAAGATTTAACCACGTGTACAAAGATGTGTGACAAAGGTATTGCGGGGGGGGGGGGGGGCTATTGTAACGAATCGCGGAGTTACAAAGCTGAAATTTTTGAACTACTTGAGTACATCAAGTCAAGAGGACAAGAAATTGCCGAAGGTGACGCCTTTGATAAAGCCCCGACAGTGTGTCAGCTCACCGATGACGAAATATGTAGTATGGTTTTGATGAACTCCAAAACTTCAGTATCCGATAGCGAGGAGAACGAAGAAGAAACACAAGCAGAAGATAAAGTGCCAATTGACAGTTTAGTGGAAGTGTTGAACACTGTAACAAAAGGACTTGCGCAAAGAGACTTTATTTCGGAGTCCGACATAATGGCGATACATAAAATAAAAGAGAAGTTACGTATTCATAAACCAAAACTAATGAAGCAACTCACTTTAAATGAAATGTTTTGTAAAAATGTTAAAATTAATAAGAAATAATATTAATTATGTTTATAAATCAAAGAAAACAAGTAATAAATAAGTTTTTAAAAAATTAAATTGAATTATGTGTTTTATGATGCTAAATTCACTTCTTAATATTGAAATGATCTAAGGTCCGGAATTATCCTAAATTCGGAATTGCCGAAGTCCCGATGATTCCGGATTTGGGACGTTCGACTGTATTATGATCTTGTGTAGGAAAATTAAATGATTTATTGGACTGAATAAGTTTTATTTGCAAACTATAAAAAGGGTCATTTATTGGATTTTAATTTACACAGAAGCTGAGCAAAGGTTTTGTACATTTTATGGATGCTGTCAATGAATTTCGCAGTAAGATCAGGCTATTTGCTCTTCAACAGGTTGAGATAAGTATGTATGAGTAAGTCAGAGCTTGCTTTCTTATAGTGACTTTCTTTGAAATGGCATATTAAAACAATACATTTTCTTATTAAACAATATTTTGTGATGTCTTCCCAACTTTCCCCCCCATTTCTTTTTAAAAGGTTAATTTTTTATTTCTCACTAGCCACCTTCAGCGACCAGCTTGTTCACTGGGAATATGATTTCAATTAAATCTTGCATCATTTTATATTCATGGTTCCTTTAACGACGTAATTTTAAACTTCAGATTGTGGTAGATATTCAACCCATGTTCTATTAGTCAAATAACCATGTCATGCAACCTCTAATTGCACGTTGTTGGCACTATTTTCACTTTCTTATTCCTCTTGTAAAATATGCATTTGATTTCAACGTTGAAATGATGTAGCACATTTTATGACCAACGGCATGTTAGCTGGATTAAAACATGCTGAAAAAAGAATGAAAACATAGTAACCATAACCATTCAGCTTGATGGATATATTTCTTAATGTAAGCAAAGCAATATCTCGGAGAGCTAGGTTTACAGATTTCACAAAAATTTTAATGAAATACAATATGAAAGCAAAATGTATTAGGATATTATCTTAGATTACAACAATGAAAAGGAAGCAATCAAATATTTATTTAAACAATGAAAACGATTTGAGTTGACAATGAAAAGTATTGTAAATTACACCAAAATTATTTTTAAAAATTTATTAAAATTAGAGGAAAACTTGTATGGCAACTTAATTGATATCATTGAAAAGGTAATATTTACACTTTCAGATGGCGTAAAAATAATTTTTGTGCAGTAATATTTTTGGAAGTTATTAAGGAAAAATGCCAAAATTTTGCTTAATTTTTAATTAATTAAAATTCTAATTAAAATTTGAAAATAAGCTCCGAGGTGCCCTCCCGCCAAAGTTTGTTTGTATGAAATTTTGTAGCTGTAGGTCCAACCGTCTGCCCTGTAGAGCGTAAAAAACACATGCACACATTCTCCTTTATTATTAGTAGAGATAAAACAATATTTTGTAATGCCCCCCCCCCCCTGTTTCTTTTTATAAGATTCGTTTTTCTTATTTCTCATAATGAAATGCAGCAGCTTCTTGTCTCCATGATTCACTATATGTCAGATCAAAAATATTTTCCTA
>BGPR01009576.1:46415-56798 GCA_013235015.1 Araneus ventricosus
TAATTATAGAACAAAGATGTACTACTAAGTCATTTATGTTTTTATTTCATCTTATCAGATAGACATTTTTCTGTACCTAGATATCGTTTTTATAACTATAACTGTTACCATTCTGAAGTTAACAACATTTAGCAATGAAATGTGCTAAAATAATGGTTAGCCATGGAAAATTTAGCAAAGCTTTTCTTTCAATCTTTCAACTACTATTTTATGAAATCAAGATTAACCACGAGTTAAATTTTGGCAGATATAATTTCATATTTTCATTTGCTGGAATTTCTATGTTCTTCTTAAAACTGAATGTTTCTTGCATTCAGAGAAAATTTTCTTTATTAATTATTCTTTCTAGTTTTGTTATTTCGTTTTATTCCAAGGAAGTGTCAAACATAGTTGTTTGCTATCGATGAACACCAATGAGTGTTTTCGATCTGGTTCGAAACATTTTGTTACATTTTCTATTAGGTTTGCTAACCTTGCAATTCTCATAATGTGCTGCCTAAAATTGCCATGTGCTTCCAAGATGCTTGTGTATAGTAATGTGTAAAACTATACCCAGCTGTTGAAAATAATACTTTTTTGAAAAAATGAATGAAATATCTTCCAACCTGCAAAAATACGACAAAATTTCTGTCAGTTTTCTATTGTGAGAGAAAACGCGTTTATTTTTTTTTTAAATAGATGTATCCCATAAATAATATTACCCTCTAAGCTTCAATACTTATTTTGAGTGCAAGAAACAATAGAAGGGAAAAAAGAGATCTAAAGCATCCTGCGAGTTGATTTACTATGTGTGGAATAAGCTAAAACAGAGGTTCCCACCCTAGGGGTACGTGAAGAACCATTTGGGGGTACACAGAATCAAAGCTGTTAATGGCAGAAACAAGAAAATATAAGGGATTAAAAAAGTTAAAATTTTTGTTTCTCCAAATGAATACTTGGTATTTAAGAATTATACCGCTTGAATAGTTAATTATTAAGAAGTGTAAACTTTATCTATTCTTAAAAGTTAAAATGAAATAATTACAATGCTGGCTTCATTTGCTTTGGCGTTCAGCTAATACTTTTGTAAAAATGGAATAAAATGTAAAATCAAAAATCATTTCTTCAAATGTTATTAATTTGAGTCATTTCACTTTTAAGCTAACCTTAACATTATTGATAAAATTTCTTTGCATAGACAGATGGTTGGGGGAGGGGGGGTTGAATGTGATAGTAGGGGATATGTGAAAACAAAAAGAATATTCAAGTGATACGCTGAAATAAACGAAAAGCAGCAGGCGTTCCATTTATTTATATTCGTTTCAGTCTGTAAGAAAGTGAAAACATAGCAGTGACACTTATCACTGTTAAAACAGATGACAATTCAAATAAATTTTAAGAAATGATGAAGACAGCAAAGGAGTTTTTTTCCTCCAAGTGGTTAGTTCGTTTTGATGAATAGTTTCTTTGCAATTTTGCAAAAAATAGTGAAAATAACAATCACTGGATTAATTAACCTTTAAAAATCAGTACTACATGCATGTTCCAGGGTCAAAAGCATGGATTTCTTTTAAAATTTTCTGTTTGCTTGTATTTGTGTCACATGCTATTGATAGTACTACTGCCTTCTTCTGAAGAAATTTTTTTCATACTAATTGTTTAAAACAATTTTTCTTTTAATAGTGAGATAAAATTTGTAATTTTTTCAGTAGGCAATGCTAAAAGAAAAGAGCTAGCAAAACTACTAACATTCTGCGATGAATTAAGGTCATCTATTGAGAAACATGGTGTAGCCATAAAGGTCAGTTTATTTCCCATTTGCTTGTAGTAGTGAATTGTACCTGATGATGTAAATTTATGAAAAGCATAACATTCATTTTTTAATATCTAGGATCGAAAAGGATCTTCCACTTGGTGTCTCAAATTGTGAAGGTACAACAGCAAGTGTGCTACATTATTACTGTGTTTCAGATTCGTTATAGTTTCCATGGAAAGAACATTTCATACTGAATATTTATATGCATAAAAGATTTAGAAATAAACTAACATTTTTTTTCAGTTGATGAGTGCTTTTTCTCTCTTCTAAAAATTTTCAGTCCAGCATATAAATTTCTGAGAAAAGCATTAAACATTTTTATAAATATAAGGACTATACAAATATTGCTTAAATTAAACACTGAGAAATAGCTTCACACCTTGTTTTTAAGATAAATACTGCAAGATAATTAGCTAAACATGCTTGTTATTATATCGGTAGAGTATAAGCCTTGTGGGCTTGATAAATGTTGATGGTTTATGTTGCTAAATTAAAAATAAATATTAACAAATTTAGAAGAACCTTATTCTCTTAACTGAAAACAAGTGATAAAAATGAGAATCATGTCCATCAACGAAAAGAGGTTATCAAAGTTTTACCTTTGTGGCTGAAAAATGTATATAGTTAATACTCTTGTATTTGAAATTGTGTGGATCATATAAAATATTTTGTAGAACTCATACCTGTTCAGTATCATTTCATAGCTTAATTTTTTTTTATTCTGAAAAAATACTGAAAACTGCACACATTCTATCTTTTTGTTAGAGTTTGTGCTTTGCTAAACCTCAAAAATTGATGCCTTTTGGCTATAAATCCCATTTTTGAATTTGTGAAATTTCAAGGAATGTGAGTGCTTTCATTAATAACGTTCCATTTCAAGCTAATTAATTTAATTTCCACTTTTTGAAATAGTAATTGGTGCTTTAACTTTTTTTTAAAATCTTGGGTTCATAGTTTCCTAAAATAGGGGACAGAAAAAAAAAACCCTCCCAAATATTACCTGTTTGCTTCTAAAATAAATTCTTATACACACATAGATAGATATATTTAACAGCCCTTGTGAACTTTGTTCATCTGGCTCACGTTAACTATCGAGTGTGGCATGCGTGTTATGCAACCTTATTTAGACAAAGCCTAAATATTTTGAAAATTACTAGTTTTTAATTCCAAGTAAAAATTCATGTAAACACTTGACATTTCATACAAAAACAGTTTTTTTGTATAGATTATGTCTTTAGAATTATACTGCTATTGAAGTAATAACCATTACCAAACTGGAAATTTAAAAATTTCATAAGTCCTTGTACACAGGTTATTTTTTTAAAAAAATCTGTCAGTTTGATCCAGTTTTTGGATTAGTTTCCCGATTTGTAGTCACAGTGAATTATCGTGTACTAACAAATGAGTTCAAAATGCTTGAATATTATATATGAACATCACACAATTCTGAAAAAACTTGCTCATTTTGAACTTTTTATTTGAATAACATGCAGAAAATTTTATAAAAGTCCATTATTTACTAACAAATGAATACTTACAAATGAGTTACTTTCTGTACACATTATTTCTAAGTATGCAATTTTGCACACCTAGAAATATGTTTTTGCAAGGGAGAATAAAATTAATGTAGTTCAATACGAGGCGGTTATTAACCATCTACTCTATTAACAGTGTTTAGTGAAGTGTAGTTGTACGACTGACAAAAACATGCATTTGTTGTGAAGGCCTTTTTAAAACATTGACTGCTGGTCATGTGAAGCCATGTTGATGGCTAATGCCATGACATAGGAGTAGGTTGTACCCATATGCCAACTAACTTACTATAAGCAAAATCAACTCGTGTTATATTTTCAATAAGTAAAAAATTCGAAACCACATACATTTACAACTAGTTTCTAACCTTCATTCCACGCCAATACCAGCATATTATATGCAAAACGTAACTGGAGAATAAATATTGAAACGTAGTGTTTCGCACGCCCGAGAGTAATAAGATCTTTGGCGGGCACAGGATCGGCAGTCAATGTGTTAAAAAACAATTGCAGTGATGCAACTTTGTATCATGCATTTTGAGTTCATTTAGGTCTCGCATGCGTACCGTTCTTTCAGCTCATTCAATAAAGGCATAGTACTGTGAGGAAGTGAAAAAAGCATGCATGCATAAAAGGCCTCATTTTTTAGTCGAGAGGACATTACAGGTCATTTCTAAGCTGGACACTCACAGTGAAACCACTTCATACAATTTCGGTCACATAGCTCCAGAATCTGTCGTCAATGTTAAAATTTGATGAGAATGGGTGTGGTGTGGCTGACAAGTTTAGATTTTCACCTTTTCTCGTTATCCATTTGGAGCATTGGTTCATGAAGCTGAAATCTGACTGTGGGGAGAGGGAGCGAGGCTCTCTCGCAAAAGCTTCTGGAGGCTTTCGTTCATAACACTGTCAAACCTGACGTTGAACAGTAATGGCGGATTTGGATTTTTCATGGGCCCAAAGAACACAATGAACTTTATCCTTCGCCATTTTGATAGCAATCGAATGTAAAATCACTATTTCTACATTAGTTGCGCCATCTGTTGTACTAAAAAAAATTTAAGAATGCAAGTGTTCCATAATAAAGGTTTTACAGTATCAAATTCAGTGGTTCTTTCATAATAAGTTTTTGTAATCAGAGGAAGACTTTGTGATCACCCTGTGTAATCCAGGGATTATTGAGTTTAGGAACTATCGGGAATTTCTCAAATAATTTTATATTCAACATCTATCTCAAATTTTGATTTAGAACAAATATATCGTTAAGATAGAGTGAATTTGATATAATTTTAGATATGAAATTCAGTGGGACAGTTAAACTTCTTGTCAAAGTAAATTGGTGAAAATCCAGTTATTTTGTTAAAATAAGTATGTTTGTGCATCACATTAACAAGCTACTATTATTCGAAATGTCAGATTTTTACAGTGCTCTGGTTTTTAGGATTTTTGAAACGGAGTCACAATCACCCCTGATAATCATCGCAAACATTACACTTTCATTTTATATTTGTTGTGGGCAATTACGATAAATTTTCATCTCTAGTAGTTTTAAATTTCGAAATTTTGCTGCAGTGCCCAGAACAAACAATTGTTTTTTAAAATTCGTAATACTGCATTACTAAATATCAAAGGATATTATTTACTTACATGTAAAATATACTGGAATTTATGATTTTGCAAGATACATTTTATGGTATTATTGTTTCAAAACTTTTGAATTTGCATTTTTATTTGAAACTTTTGGTATGTAAAGCTTAAAGGATAATTGCTAAAAGACAGAGGAGAATTTTAGTCTTATTACACTTATTATGTTTAAGCATATACAATCTAATCTCAAGGAAATTATTCTAAATGTTATATTCAAGATTCTACATTAATTTAACTTATATAAAAACAGTGATACACATAAAGCAATTCATGTTTAAAAAACACACCAAAAACAAGACGTACAAGCCACATTTATTAAATAAGAAAAAAATTGCTAGATAAAACTCCACAACAATACTCGCATCTTAAAGTCCATTTTTGGCTAAGTACAAGAGTACATGCATTTTAAAATTCTACAATATGAAGCTAAAATTCTTCTAGTGTAGAATATACTTGTATGTACACCACAAGCTCAAAATGTTGCTAAAATTGTTCCCAGGATTTCACATTTAACAACAAAAATCTTGGTTATTCGTAAGAAGTTCATACAGAGACATGCATCTAAACAACAGAGTTGAAATAATTTATAGAAATCTTGTCCACTACTTGAATACATCCTGATCTGAATTATGAGAATTTACAAGCAATTATCCTGTATTGCAAGGAAAAAGCAGATGAGAATTGGCAGTTCTACAGTGAAGTCAACTATACATAATACATACTCTTATAAACTTACTCTTCATAAAAACATTTATGAAAGTTCAATCAGCTTTTATTTTATTTAAATTTAAATAGGACATCACAAAGATAAAAAAACAACTAGATAACTAATTTACAAAAATTCTATTTTCAACACTAATGCAGTACATTCACAACTTGCTCTTATTAAAACAAACAATTCATCCTTGCTAAACTAGGTATATTTCAATCTTAGAATAAAAATCTTTGAAAAAAAAATAACACACATTTGTTTCATCTAAATGACAAAGTTAATACACAAATTTTTATAAAAATTATACAGTAAAAAATTTAATTCCTAAATTTTTAAAAGCAATTATTTCATTACCAAAAAAAACTACTCTTTAATTGCTCGTATGGCTGAACAGCAAAATGCAAACTTAACATAAATTATCAGCTATCAGAATTTCATTAGCAGAAATCAGTTGGCTGTGGCTGAACGTGAGCGAAACAAAGAAGTGTTACTGCTAGGTGAATGTGATGACTTGATATTAATTGAACTGGAGCGGCCCGAAGACACGCTGGAGTGCCGCAGAGAGGCTTGGCAGCTGCTGGGATATGAAGACCGGGTTGATGATGCTCGTGACAAGACTCCTGACGATCTTCGTTCATAATCACGAAGCAAATGTGATCGGCTCACATTTCGGGAAGGTTTTGTGGATTCCAATCGTTTCAGAAGAGCCTGAAAGAAAGAATTTTATATAATGCATTGAAATTCAAATTATTACAATTCTGGCTTCTTAACAAACACTAGAAACTAAAATGTTTTAATCATACCCAATTTCAAGATATGTTCCTTGCAGAACTTGCTGCTGTGTTCTTTGTACATCTTTCTCAAGGAAGGCCAAACCACCTGCACCTTCACAATCTGAACATATATTGTGGTAATCCCTGATTTTAAGGCAAGAGTGTTCTTTTTAATTTGGTTTCTCTCTTCAGCAATAATTTAGGATTCATGGGGTTCCAATATAACATATAATTTAATTCCTGCGACACTGGTTGTAGGTTGTTATTGCGAAAATCACCGGTTTTTGGTTATTCAGGTTTTTTTACCTCTGGTTTAACCTGGCGGTTATAACTGTACAAAATAAGCGGTTTTTGAAATAAGCAATTTACAGTTTTTTTTATAAAAAAAATGCTGTTGGTAGACAGAATTTTTTATTAATATTGTTTTTAAAGGAAATCAATCCATTGGCCAATATGTATCTGTTCATAAAGACTCTTTCAGTAATCCGCCAAACAACAGACGCCTCGAGGAAGTGGTTATCGTTGATTGGCCAAAGATGACGAAATTCAAAGCTTCCTAATTTCAAATTTGAGTCTAATTGAACCTATCTTCCAATCCGGTTTTTTACCCAGTTACTGGATTTAAAAAAAAAATAACTGGAACAAAAAAAAAAACGGTTTTCAGATAAAACTGGTAGGTTTTTCCCATCCCTAACTGGTTGATAAACCATACATAATAATCAATAGTGGCTTGACCGTTATGGTTGAAGGGCTGCAGCACCCCCAAAATATTTTAAAATCTTGGTTTTTTTAAAAAAAAATTTATTGGTTATTTTTCCACGTAGAGAGTTCTAGGAACAACAAAAATAGAGAAATAAATATTAAGATGAAGAAAGACAGAAAATGAATCAATACGAAGGAGATAAACAAAACAAGCCAGGTCTGCACACAGAACAGCCCTCAAAAATATCAAAATTCGCTCCCTGCGCAATAGCTAAACAAAACTTTAGAATTGAAGTTTCCTCCCATTGAATTTGGTGGTGGCTCGGCCATTCTGCTGGCAGCAGAAGTTTAGCACATGGCCAATTGTGGCCTTTGCTCACTTCATTAGTTTGTTCCCTTTTGCTATGATTTCACTTGCACAATGCCAGGACAAACTTATCTGCTTTAACACAAAATTTTTTTCTTTTGTTAGAAGTCACTCACCAAAAAAAGATAAAAATGTCAATAATACTCTAAAATGTAATTCAGATAATTACAATAAAAAATTTTGGGCTATTTGGAGGTAAAGCTGTTTTTAAAAATTGCATTTTAGTGGTATTCTCTTGAGAAATATTTTTTGCAGCTCTGCTCGTTTCTGAACTAACAAACTGCTACTGATTGCAATGCAGGATTTTTTAAAGTTCTACACTGATACAGACCATCAAGTACTTTTCTGACACACCCAGGGCCGGCCGGAGGGCGGTGCAAACGGTGCGGCCGCACTAGGCCCCGCGCAGCTGACTGATTTTGCAAATTAAAAATGCATTCTAATTTTTTTTATTTTAAAAGGTATATACATGCATTTGAATATAATCACGCGTTATGTGCACATTTCACGTCAACCGATCAAAGGCAAGGTTGGGGGCTTCGAATCCTACTACATAGACAAAACAGAGTAAGAAAAATAAAATCAACGTGTTTCATTATTCTTGCGTTGTAACGGATGATAGTACACCATATGTTTGGTGGGGAAATAAATAAAATATTCGTATTTAAAGGGAAGACAAATGCTTCATATAAAATGTTACTGAAAATTACTAAATATATTTCATTGTTGTTTGTTGTAATCATACTAATAAAAAATGGATCTTAATTTTTTATATTATTTTTGGACAATTTGGAATATAACCAAAGACAGAGATGCTGGAAGGAAACACATGTGTGGATCTGATAAATTTAAGAAAAAGAAATAAAATTGCCGAAAACAGGAGGAACTCCCTTGCAGAATTTTTAAAAACCGAAAATGTCCAACGAACTGACGAAATATATAATTAACATTTACTGAAAAATCAAAATCGCGAAACTCAAATTACACCGTATGACATCCGTGAAAACAATCCTAATGTAATAAAATATTTTGTTTTATGAAATCAGTTTCAAGGCCCTGCAAATCAACTTTGCACCAGGCCCCACTTTTGTTCGGGCCGGCCCTGGACACACCCCTGATTATTCTGCATCATGCAGTATCATTCATTGTTGAAGACTGACTCACGGAAATAGAAGGATAAATTCTGAAGGTCAAAAGAACTCTATTACAATCTCTAATCATAACAAAGATTTAAAATAAATAAAGAAGCTTTTGCAATACAAAGAAAATTAAGTGCCTAAAACTTGAGGAAATGCTTACAGCTATCGTAAATTACTATTGCTTCCATCTTCTAAACTCTTAAGGCTGATCAACTAAATTCACTTTCCTTTTTAAGTGATATTATTCCTAGTAGCTAAAGTTCTCAGAGATGAAAACTGAAGAGTACTTGTTTTTATGTATTCTCAGTTTAGGAATGCTAAACTGTCATCTAAGATCAGTTTTCAGAAGGGGGGAAAGTAATATTTTTCATTCCCCTCCCCCCAAAAGTCATTTGTATTGCCTTCCAATTATTGACTAAAACTTAAAATGACAATTTTTTCATTAAAATCATACATCATGTGAAAGACATGATACATGATTTTAAGTGTTTGTTCCATAATACATAATAAATATAAAAGAAATAATCATTATTGTAAAATTTATTTATAATACTATGTTTAATTTAGTATTTATTTAAATATTCTTTTAATGTAGTAGGTATTTCCTATAATTAAAATATATGAAATATTTTAGGATTTCTTTTCAGAACAAGTTAGGTATATTTACTAAATAAGTTCTTTCAGTTACTTAAAAAAAATTATAAAATATGATTTCACAAGAAAGTAAGGCTATGCCTAATATACACCAAATGAACAAAACAAATTGTACGTTCTTGCAAAAGGATATTGCTAATAAATGTTAAGTTCACTTTTGTGATTTTTTTAATAAAAGACATATTTAAAAATAGTATATTTTTTAATAAAAACTACTTGTATGATAGATCGCTCATATAACTCACTATTATCATTCATATATTACGTAATAAATCCTTTTTTATCCTTAACTACTAGAACTTTCACTTCCTAACTGAATTGCTGGTTTCCAATAAGCTTTGGAGCTTCTTCAAAACACCGAATCAGAATTTCTTAACTACTACATTCAAAATAAGAATATTCTCTGTTTTGAAATTATAAAAGTCATGTCGCTAGTTTGAAGATATCTTTCTGTGATTTGGCATTTATGAGAAATAACTACTGCAGGTCGTTTTCGTGTCCAACATTCCAAAATCATCATGGATGTAAACTGGTAAATTCTTATTTGAAAAGTTAAATACAAAAAATATCTATTTATCTTTAAATACCATACCAAATCTACAATACACAATATTTTATTTCAATAAGAATAACTGTATTTCTACAAAAAATGTCAGTACTTACATCTTTAGATGCTACGTATATGCTACGTATATATATATATGAATGAATATATATAAATATACTTTTAAAAGCTAAAAACCAGCGGGAGTAGTCTCCCCTAAACTTTCTCGTATACTCCTAACACATGTAGAGAAAACTAGAATAATAAAAGACGTCAAATAAACTTCCATCGCAAGTAAACCAAAGTTGGAACCACGCGTGGTTTGAAGGATCAAAACAAATTCAAATCCTCTGCTCATTCTTTTGCTCAACAGGACCTGGCGAGACTCCCTAAATGTTTGCTTCCTTACAAAATCACTCCAGAATTGGTTTTTGGCAAACTGCCAAGTTTCGGAGCGTCCCTTTCTTGCACAGGCATTGCCACCAGTAGGCATGCGCAGGGAGTAGGTTTCAAAACTG
>BGPR01009577.1:0-12130 GCA_013235015.1 Araneus ventricosus
TTTGTTAGCAACAGAACCCTTATCTTCTATGCCCTGGTACAAATTTTTAGTCCTTTGTTCCCTTTGTTAGCAACAGAACCCTTATCTTCTATGCCCTGGTACAAATTTTCAGTCCTTTGTTCCCTTTGTTAGCAACAGAACCCTTATCTTCTATACCGTGGTACAAATTTTCAGTGGATCGTACTCTTTTGGTGTCTAATTAATATTTCAACATCTATGTTGGCATTAATTTTACAGCGCATCGTAAACCTATATTGGTGCTTTTTAATAGTACCTTGTTAGAAATATTATTTTTAAAACGATGCAACAGGAATTTAAATAAACCAGATGTCCAAAACTTCCGAACACTGAATGATGAGTAGGTAGAAGAATTGGCAGCGAACTACTAATGCCTGGTGCAATGTGCAACCCCGGCTCGAAAGTGGCCAAAATAAAAGACGGAATATTTTTATTTAACACATTGGCTGCCGGACATGTGAAGCCATGTTGATAGTTAATGCCGTGACACAGGAATAGGTTGTACCCATATACCGACTAACTTACTGTAGGAAATAAGCAACTCTTGTTATATTTTCAGTAAGTAAAAAATTCAAAGCCACATACATTTACAACTAGTTTCTAACCTTCATTCCACTCCAATACCTGCATATATACCCAAAACGTACCCGGAAAATAAATATTGAAACGTTGCGTGTGATCGGCTCCTGGCGATGACGCTACATCACGCGCTGGTGCGGGATCGGCAGTCAATGTGTTAAATAAAAAAGTCCAAAGGCATTGGACCATCGGAGCATTGTATTTTAAATGTTACTTCCATTTTCTTTTTATATATATATATATATATATATATATATATATATATATATATAATTCAATAACAATTCAAAAACATACAAGAAACAATGGCCAATATATATATAATAACATTTATTCATAAGTAAAACAACAAACACATCAAACATTCCTTTAAAGAATTTCAAATGATTACAAATCTATGTTTAAATTAACCCAATAATCAAAATTATTAAATTAATGTCAAAAGTACCTATAAGAAGTTTTTTGAACACATTATGTTAATTCTGTTACTATTAAGACTAAATTAATAATTGAAAAAGACAATCCAAAATATGGAGTTTTCAACAATTTAAGTGATAAGTTCGACTCATTGCCTATATTGCCTGCATGCGCTTTAACCCAGGAATTTGAATTATAGTCTCTTAAACCCAAATTCTGTTGGCAAATATTTTCTCAGTGTTGCGTACCGACTTAAGTTTTATGAAACTATATCTTTTGAAAATGGGAAAATAACAGGTTGTTGCAAGAAAGTTGAGTTAAACTTGGAGGTGTGCTACCGTATTTCTCGAAAGCGACGAGTACGAGATACAAGAAAAAAGTCAATTACAAAGTGGTAGAGCATCATCGACTTAGCACAAAAAGATCCCTTCTGTGCATAAATGCTAAGAAGAGAACGCATGGATATGAATCGAGCATTTTTTTTTTTGTTCGCTACTTCTAAAATTGTGACAACACGAAACGCGAAAAAAACTAGAATTTATTTTTATTGCTGAAAGTGTTTTCCGTCAGTCACAACATTACATAGTTGTAGTAAGAACAGAATCTCTGCAAAATCTCTTAAAAATTGTAAAACCGAACAAGCAAATGCTCGTTCTCTTGTTAATATCAATGGGCACAAAGTATCTGCTATACAATTTTGTAATTGCCTTTCTTTCGTATCTCGCGGAGTTTTCGAGATAAGAACACTAACTCCAAATTTTGTCTCTAGGTAGGGCGTAGCGTATGATGTCTTTGACATACCTAGACACGATTTTTTGTGTGATTAAAATATTAACTTAATTAAAAATAATTTAATTATTTACCATTTCCAGGTTCTAAACCAAATTCTGCAATATAATAAACAGCAAAATGCAATTAATTATTTTGCTGCACGGAATTGGTTTCAAGGCCCCGCAAGTCAACTTTGCACCGGGCCCCGCTTTTCTTCTGACCGGCTCTGACTGCAAGTTCATCATTGAAGAACAAGCAATTCACATCATTTATTCTTCTTTTACAGAATCCTTGGACAGAGGAAGATTTCGACACCCGCAACGTTGCAGTGCAGACGATCTTGGTGGCCGTAAAAGATGCTCAAGACACGCCTCCAGTCTTCCAGTCTCTTCCACCTGTTGTGAGGGTGTCCGACAGCCTGCCACTGGTCAGTGTTGGATTCCGTTCTGCAAGCTTCTTTCGTTAATTGCAAAGATTTCAATCATGCATAATTGGCGATTAATTTTGTTCTGCTATGTTATGGTCTTTGTGAAGTTTCAAAATGATTCCTTTTTTAAGAAGTTTTTATTTATACAATATGTTTTGAAATTTTTTACGGTTTGTTTTCTAGAGACAAATTAATCCATCCTGTTTTTAACTTGATTTTGTTGCAAAATAAATCCTACCTTTTATTTTTGTGTAAAATGGAGTTCCTGAAGCTTCAAAGCTTATTGTCGAGAAATTTTTATGTCATATGGAGACCAAGGCGATTCATTAGCATCATTGACGCTCATTTGTTTTCCGATATTTAATACTTTTATTAATATTGATATCTTTCTCAGGGTGGTAGTGTTTTCCAAGTTCATGCTGAAGACGGAGACTTCGGGAACCAAAGGAATATCACTTACAGTTTTGTTCCAGGTACTGTTTATCGTACACTAAATTTAACCTTTAGAACTGTAGGCTATACTTATAAAAATCTTTATATAGGTATCCTTTAAAGACAGGAATTTGTAGTAAGAAACAGGAAAATTCTTTTTCCTTTTTTTACACACATTTATTTAACTTGACATATTTCATGTTTGTACAGATGGAATTTTCTAATCGCCTTTTCTTTCACTTCCGCATGTGCTGAAGTTTTCAAATTTTGTACACTCGTTTGTTTTCAAAGACAGTAGATTATTTGAGTATTTTCAGACTTTTATTTACAGTTAATCGATTAATTTAAACTTTGATTCCGTACGCGTGGCTCTACATGGTGTTGATTTTGAGAAAGTATTTATTTAAAGATTTCAAATTATTTATAATAATGAATTATAAATTAAAGACTTTAAAACAAAAAAATAATTAAAATGAGAAAATTTTCTCCTTTTCAGTGCACGAATATAAGCACGTGTCTAAAACTGTTTTTGATAAATTTATTTTTATAATTTATACGTAACGCCACAGAAACTGCATAATTTGGAAATTGAAATCAGCTTTAAAAAACTTGAATCTTATATTCCTGAAGTACTAGCATGTGATGTTTCGTACCTTTAGTTTGGGAAGGTTGGCTTCCTTGCTCCTAAACTGCGGGGTACAGGAATGGTATACGAGTTCTGACTACCTGAAAGTTTTTAATGTGCGGGATACAGGAATGGTTTCCGAATTCAGACTACCTGAAAGTTCTTACTGTGCGAAATACAGGAATGGTTTCCTAATTTTGACTACCTGAAAGTTTTTAATGTGTGGGATACAGGATTGGTTTCCGAGTTCGAACTACCTGAAAGTTTTTAATGTGCAGTGATAAAGAAGTAAATTTAGCAAAAACAAATGTTGTAGAAATTTTGTATTTTATGTATCTCCAAAGCAATGGAATTAAATTTTTAAGAAATACACTTTAAAGTAGGAAACAAGTAGCACAAAAAATTGTGTTGTCGGTCCAATTAACGAAACCAATTTCCCAAATTAGACTACCACTTTCTTTAAGCCCAACTGAAGGAAAAATATTTTTCGATTATCAAATTCACACCAGTACTTAATGTATGAAGTATGACATTTTATGCTCTGTACCATTTCTTCTCCCATTTCTTCGTGGCATATGATAGATACAAAACTACGCAACCTTAGTTTGTATTCTTTTTGAACCAACATCTGTTGCTTTTAATGCCCTTTTATTTATTTTTTGCTTCTTTCGTTTCCGGTTTATGAAGACTACTAGTGAGGATAACTGCTTTCTGAGCTATTCCTCTAATTCAAGTAATAGTCACGTTGATTTAAGCAGTCCAATTTAGGCACTTGTTTGTGGTCCTTTCTGAGAAACTTTTGGGCAACAACAAATTCCCCATAACTTATATTCAGACTATTTTAATAAAGTTATTGTAGGAAATTGTAAGGAACCAAGTTTGCTCTCTGAAAATATAATAGCATATTTTGTTTCTTACTTTAAAACAGCGTAAGGGCTATTAGTATTTTGTTAAAATATTTTCTTGTAAAAAATGATTCCAAAAAACCCATTTACATTGTTGAAACATAAGTTGTCTCTTTTACAGCCCATATATTTAGTAGAATTGAAATTACAGTGTCGATCCATACTCGGCAACTCTCTTCACTGGTTCTTTTATTTATTTATTTTTTGCTTGTCTCATTTCCAGTTTATGAAGACTACTAGTGAGGATAACTGCTTTCTGCGCTATTCCTCTAATTCAAGTAACAGTCTCGTTGATTTAACAGTTCAATTTAAGCACTTGTTTGTGGTCCTATCTGAGCAACTTTTGGAAAACAACGACAAAAAATTCTCCATAACTTATATATTCAGACTATTTTAATAAAGTTCTTGTAGGAAATTGTAATGAAACAAGTTTCCTCTCTGAAAATATAATAACATATTTTGTTTCTTACTTTAAAATAACGCGGGGACTATTAATATTTTGTTTAAATATAAGCACTTGTTCTCTGACAGCAACCACGTAGCGCTTCCTGTAAAAAAATGATTCCAAAAAACCCGTTCATATTGTTCCAACGTAAGTTGTCTCATTTACAGCCAATTTAGTCACGTGTATTGGCTATACATGTACTGATTCATTGTCTTTAGTCACATGAATGACAGTGACATCTATGACATGTCACAGACATTGTCAGTTTAGTGGAATTAGAATTAAAATTACAGTGTTGATCCATATTCGACAACTCTCTTCACTGGTTGGGCACTCAACATTTCTGGGAAAGTTCAGATAGCTTTGGCTGTGTGGTAAGGTCTCGGTTTCGGGTCGAACTTTAATTTTATGGAAAATATTCCATGGACTGGTGCATGTTCTATCAATGACCAAACGTCTTAGCACTGGAGTTGGAAAGCAGTCTGCTAGTTCAGATCTCTTCATCATTATCTGACTACGGTTAAGAAGGTTCGAAATGATGCAGAACCAAAATAGCCCTCATATTGTACTTTAATCTAAACTTCTGGTAAGGATCTCTCAACTTCTGGGACTTCATGAATTAGTTATGGATTTGTTTACTCTTTGTTTATTTTATAAATATGGAATGGATGAAGCCTCTCAAAGTTATATGAATACTAAATACCGACAACACTGATGATGTTCTGAATACTGTTTACCACGATGGACTTTCTAGAAAAGTGAGATGAATCTCTTTGTTTTGCAGAATCCCAAGGCGTGACGTATTTCAACATAAATTCGAGGACTGGAATGATCACTCTAGCTTCATCAACCGAGCTTTTCCGGGAAGCCTATTCTACGACGGGACCCTTCGTTTTGTCCGTCCAGGTAGGATACTTGTCCTAAGCAAAAATTAATGAAAATCGGACTCAATCCGTGAATGTTATTCGTGTGTAGGATTTATTCGAATACAAAAGCGGCGAACTCTAAAATCGAAAATCGTATTTGGAAACAGCTTCTTCAACCGAACTTTTCCGGGAAGTATATATTTTTTTTTGTGTTGAAACGATGATAAATGTGGCGTTGATTATAAAAGTTATCCTTAAAAGAATAATGATTTCACCCTGTTTTCTTAATGTAAAAATGCATTTTCTTCATTTAAATGCGTTTGTTTTCGAAGGTCTGATCTAAAGTGCTTAAAAAACTTCCATTACTTTCGTATCTATAGTCCCTCAAAATTTCAGGTCATCGTTTTTAAATAAATTAGAATTGCTAGTCTCAAATTTAAATGAATATGGTTTAAAACGTATTTAAATTTTTACAAAATTCTATTCAAAGATTTAATACAATATAAGAAGCAAAGAAGTCTATGAAGAGCTTTTGAGTTGTATGAGCTTAAAATGTGTAGTTTTCTTAATAGACCTGTTTCTCAAGAAACATGTTTAACCCCTTAACTGGTTTGTTTTCTCAACTGTCTAATTAGACGGCACCTTCTATTTTGGGAATGCGTTGTCATTTTTACTCAGTTGACAATTAAAATGTTTATGGATTCTATGTAATTTTTGCATCAAATTATAACGTACGGCGTACGGGCAAACCAGTTAAGGGGTTAACGCTTTATACTAATTTCTCCATACATACACAGCCATCTACTAGAGAAATCCCAAAATTCTCCCAAACCACTAGAACCACGGTCATTTGCATGCGTCTTATCTGTAATAAAACTGTCCAGCGAAATCGGTGACGTGGGCGGAGTTAAAAACAAACCCGCCCCTTTGATCTCCGTCATTATCCAACGCGCTAATACGATTTCCGTTATGGCGTCAAACAACTCAGATAGGCTTTTTTATATGTAAAGAAGCTGAGTTCAGCAGTTTTACTTCTTATTTTATTAATGCTGATTTATTATATCCTTTAGGACTAGATGGAAGTTAGTATAAATTGATTCATGAGTTCTGTTTTCCATGCTATTAATTCAGAAAACTTTCGTTTTTGTTAAAAGGGTTCTTTCTTTTTCGTACTTAATTTTGGAATTGAATGTGTATATATTTTACATATAATACTTTTTACTTAACCGTTCCTATACTAAAAGCTCCCTTTACTGAAAGATATGAATTTGTGGTGCATTCTATTGCTAATATTTTCTTTCACCACTTTTTTCATTTTGTATTTGGTAATACATTTTTTTTCTATTAGTGGGTGTTGCATTATTTTTACTTGTGAAAAACGAAAGTAATTGCTAAAAGTAAAGTTATTAACAAAACGAAAGTTAGGTCAATTGATTTATCAGTTCTGTTTTTCTTGCTTTTTAAAAAATTTCTTAAGCACTTTGCCAATGTGCATGAAATTTTCTACTGCTTTAGTAAATCAGTGACAATCAGATCTGAAATATGATTGGCGGGTTAAAAGCCAATCTTAGACGGCACAAATCTTCTAGTATTATGAGAGAGCGAGACCAGAGCTTTCATGACCTATTTCCTTTCAGGCCACCGAGGTGGAATCGGACCTGGTGCCCGGTCTTCCCGCCAGCTCCAGGGCCACCCTGGCGGTGGTACTGGTGAACACGGAGAACAAGCCCCCGAGGTTCCTGAGCAGACGGTACGTGGGATCGGTCGAGGAGAACAGCCCAGGCCTCACCCCCATCCTATGGGAGGGTGCCGAGGCGCCCAGGGTGGTGGACGACGATCAGGTGAAAAACATTCGGGCATTTTAACCTCTTGGCTCATCGAGCGAATTACAAAATTCATTCAGTTGAAAACGATACCGATTTTCGACGTCACGTCAAAAAGTAATGGATGAGAAGTAATGAGAATAGTAATAGTAGAGTCGCTACTTGTTGATTCTAAATGCTTTTGATACTGCTGAATCCTGTTTTCTGTTCTTCTTTTGATATACAGGGTGAGTTTAAATTGTTTTTACAAAATAAGAGGGGTGACAGTACCCATCCAGACGAGCAATAATTACCACGGAAAATAGGCTCGCATTCCACTCTGAGAGGCAGAAAAGAGTAAAATTAGAATTTCAACATGATTTCACATTTATAAAATAAGAATATTTTCACAGCATTTGCTCTCAAAAATATCTCACTAGTCCAAACATACGAGAAGTCACTATGGTGTGCTATGGTAAGGGGACCATCGCTTAGGGAAGGGTGTAATGGCGGACAAGGCGATTGTTCCGGGCCCACAAAACTGGATTTTATTGTTTTCTCTAGGAGGCCCTGGTGCGGTAGACATTCAATGGTTTTTGGGCCAAATACTCCGCAACAACGATAGAAGCAGGTCGTACATTATCATGGTATAGGAGGCAAACAGGTAGGCGAATGGTGACTAATCGTTATTTATCGTTTCAGTGTTGCCAAATGAATGCGCAGATGCTTCGATTTCTTTATATATATACGGCGAGCATTGATCATTGCATCAGAGTATATTTTGTTATTGTATTCCAAACACGCGCTGACAAAGAGATCGTTCTAAATCTTTTATGACTTGCCTGCTTAAATTCGATGCATTAAATACTGAAGGTAAAAGGAAGAATTTTGAAACGGGGTTTATTATTCATTGGTTAGTACTTGCATAAGTATTTATTAAAAAAAACAGCATGGGCTTTTTAAACGAAACTTCGTGGTTTATCTGTTAACTTTAATTTACTATTTGTATATATTTACACGCATTTCTAAAAATGAATGAATTCTAATGTCTACTGATTCTCAGGGTAAGAACGGGAGCTTCGAGCTGTTTCTGGAAGACGACGGTGGGGCTTTCAGTGTCCAGCCTTCGAGAGGAATGAACGAGCTTAACTTCGCCTTATTGGTCAAAGATCCTACGAAGCTGGACTACGAAACGTCAGACACCAAGTACATAGAATTCAGGGTAAGACATGAAAATCTCCTTTGTTTCGTTTCTTTCATGTGTACTATGTTTCCAATCTTTTGGAATATTCTAGAAAACAGTTCGTTTCAGTAAATACCTTCTTCATTTGTTTATCTTTGGCCTTACTTTCATATGTTTGAGTTTTGGACACCGGAGTAGAAGAAAAAATTACGTTGTAAATTTTAGTTGGAGTAATAATCTATTATTGGGATATGTTGCATCAGAATTATTATTTATTGATGATGTTATATTATTGATGTTATATTTATCGTGCCCTTTGTTAAATTTTTAAGCTTTTCTGTTTTTCAAAATCTGTTTTGTTTTCTCTATTGTCACAAGAGCAAATAACTTGTACTTTTAAATACGGTTTTGTAATTTTTTCAATGATTGTCCAATATTGATGTTCCGTGTTTTTTTATATTTTTTTACTGCCCACGCCGACCCTGCTTACCCAAAGAGTAAAGCATGTCAAGAGTCGGCGGAAAGAAGAATTCCAATACAAATATTAAAGCAATACAATACAAATATCAAAGTAATACAATACAAATATCAAAGTAATATATATAATACAAAAAATTGGGTAATACAATGCAAAAAATATAAAATAATATAATAAAAGTAATACAATACAAAATACAAATGTGAATATAAATATAATAAAATACAAACAGCAAACATAATAAGTAATTACAAACATAAATAATAAATAAATACAAATAAGAGTAATAAATAAAGAAAAATAAACAAGAAATGAAAATTTTATAAAATCTAATAAATAGTAAAAAAACCCAAACAAACAACCGAGGTCTGAGAAATAATTTAGAGAAGAGACAGGAAAAATGTCTAAAAAAAAATTTGGAAAAGAAGAGAAACAACAACAAAACAATTTCTATAACACAATCTAGTGGAAAAAACCGATACAAAACCCCCGTTTCCCGTAATTTACATTGGTTTTGGGTTTGCCCTGCGGCCTTCTTAGGGCTTGTAGGATATATTTCCCCATCGACCCTTTAAGTGAGCAAGCCGACTTGGGATTGGGCATGAACCTTGTTCCAAAAAATACATCACTTTAAATCCTAAACTCCCATTTACGAGTAACGCTAGGGCAGGGTAAAATTCAGATCTGACTGTGCCCGAGTATGAAACACAGAATTTAAATTTTGTTTCCTAAAATACGCCTCCCTATGTGCTCCTGCGAATTATGCTGCACTTACACCATTGGTTAGCGAAGGCTTGCTGAGTTTATGCCCTTTGCTTTTATTCTTCGAAAATTCTTATAAAGACGGGAGCGGGTAGACTACTGTATGTTTCGAGATTGCGGAGAATTATATTTCTGTTTTGCACTTTATAAGCTCAGAATTTTCGCTGAGCATATTAACCCTCATTATCGCTTGGGTATATTTAGTATTCCTCCTTATCGCTTGGATATATTCAGTGTTCCTCCTTATCGCTTGGATATATTTAGTGTTCCTCCTTGAGATCGGGTAGCAATTGTTTCGCGCACTTTAATCTATTTTCATACACCTCCGAGGAGTGGAGGCTAAGGAATTTTCGGCTTCAATAACGCATCGCCAAATACCGAAACAATTCCGGTCTCTCAGATCACCGCGCCTAGAGTCAAATTTTTTTTCTCATTTTTTCATCTGCGTATTTTAAGTTGTATTCTATTATAATTGTTTAATACAAAAGGTAATAACGTGCGAGTGAATTTCCTGTAGAAACTGTGAATAATGTCTAAAATCGGCGCGAATAGTGCTAGTACTTTTTTCTGATTTCCCGATGGTCTCAGAAGTATGATAATATTCATGAATAGGAAAGATTTGCAAAAAAATCAGGGATATTCTTTCGCAAGAATGTGGGTTTAAAATAATAAGTACGAAAATGAATTTATTTTATGTATTTAACCTTCCGTCGGGGGCATCTAATCTGTGAGATTAAACACCCCTATTTTTTTGTGTCTAAGTGCGAATTTTACCGACAAAAGTGTGGTACCTCTAGTAGCTTCCAGGCTCCCTACCATTCACACTAGGGTGTCGTGGTTTTTTTCTCTAGTGCTCTTTTAATGTACGTGAGGGGCACGTTAATCCGGTAGACGAGTTGCGTCCGATTTCCCAAATTTTTCTCAATATTTCTTTTTAAACACATGCAAAAGTTCGTATACCTGTGTCCCAGCAACAAATTCAATGGTATTGATCGTTATTTCTAATTTATTGTTTCAAAAATGACGAATGATGATATTTCAGGCTCTCATCTACAACACTTGTCATTGCGAAGAAACCTTCGGAAAAACAAACGCCAATTCCCTCCTGAATTGCCGGACATTTTGTTAGTTGAAATTGCAAATAAAAACAAAAAGTTATTTAAAAACGCAAATATAGTTTTGAATGACCGAATTGTCCAGTTTGATACGCTTTTCCTGAAGCCTAAGCAAAAATCTAACTTTTAATCTCACAGATGAGTTGCGCCTGAACGTGTTAGCATTTGTATTTCTCTTGGCCAAAGGTTAATTATAAAAATTAAGGATTAAAACATTGCAGATAAAAAGAAAGAGCAGGCAATCTTACAGAACACTACGCCTAATATGAATCGTGTGTTAGCCGAACTGAACGAAGGGTTAAAAGTTTCATAACACAACTTGTTATTTAAATTTTCTTATTAGGAACTTCTTGATTTTATAGATTGGATGAAGTGAGATTTTTTTAAATACTGTATCGCAATGAAGTTTCATTTTAGATTTTTAAGCCTCTTTCATCAATCGAACAATTTACCAACTTTGAAATTTTGTTGTCTGTCTGTACAAGAAATATAGTAAATTTTTATGTAAAATTGTAACTTTTTTATTTTTGACTTAGAATGTCGTTTTCAAATGAAGAAATATTGGTCCTATTGGATAAAAGTTATAGGTTTTCTTTTGCAAAAAAGGAACAAAAAAAACCCGTCATTAGAGATTATAAAAAAAGCAAAATAAATATTAATTTTGTAGATTGGATGAAGTGAGATGTTTTTTATACTGTATTATTTTTTATTTACTGTATTATTTATACTGTATTATTTATTTTATTAAGTTTCATTTTAGATTTTTAAGCCTCTTTCATCAATCGAACAATTTACCAACTTTGAAATTTTGTTGTCTGTCTGTACATGAAATGTAGTAAATTTTTATGTAAAATTGTAACTTTTTTATTTTTGACTTAGAATGTTGTTTTCAAATTGTCCTATTGGATAAAAATTATGGGTTTTCTTCTGAAAAAAAGAAAAAAAAACCGTCATTAGAGATTATAACAAGACAAAATAAATATGTTAACGAAATAATTGAAATTTATTGTGCATTAAGAATTATTTCCATTTTTCATTTATGTTAAAACAGGCAAACATTATTAATACATTCACATAAAACGTTTAGATGAAGTTGCTCGAGGCAAGTAAAAAAGACAACAAAAACTCTTTTTTCCCCCAAAAAATTTAAATTTTAAAACTCTTTCTGTTTCTAATTTATAATTGGTTTTTCAGATCGTTGCCCGGGAAACAGCGTCGGTGCGCCCATTGTCAGCAACGGCGGAGATCCGCGTCCGACTACTGGACGCTAACGACAACATCCCGCAATTTTCTCACGACATTTAC
>BGPR01009577.1:17998-31288 GCA_013235015.1 Araneus ventricosus
CAATGCGTACGTACTTATTTCTCAGGAAAAATAGGAATGTGTTGAAAATTTGTCTTGCACTAAAAGTCTTAAAAGTATGTCACCGCAAAGAAGAATTTAAACTGTGTATCATTTCTAATTAGCTAATTTAGGGGTGGTTTGCCGAATTTGGACCGGCGCCTTGATTGGACCCGTATCATAACTTCAATTATATTAAATATTTAGGCCGTGAAATAGGCAAATTATGTTGTAACGTTGTAAATTTTGTCTACGAAATCATTTTTAAGAGAATATGGTTACGGTGAGAGAACTAGTGTTTAGATTTAGACATCAACAATGAAATTCTTTAACAAAAGACTGATAGCCCTTGCGCGCTTCAAAGTAACAAAATTTGTTATTACGTCTAACTGATATAAACTTGTTTGGCTACGATCTACTACAATAATTTTTCTAAAATAGTAAAAAAATAATGTTGGGAGTATTTTATTTTGTTCAGTTCTAAAAGGTGCTTAGATTGGACCACAAATAGTTACCTAGATTGAGTTGTTTATATACTAAAATGAACAATTATCTCAACTAGAGGATTAGCCGAGAAATAATCACCAGTAGTCTTCATAAATGGAATTGTAAGAAATCACCTGATGGCACGACGGATAGTTATAGCCATAACAGTTTTCTATTAATAAAATTTTTTAGTTACTTGTCGCGAAAACTTCACTAAATCGTTCTTCCTTAAACTTGAAACTTAAAAAAACTTCTTTATACTTCATAGTATTAGTGAGCGAATTTGAATAAAATCTATTGAGTGGTTTAGTTTCATGTAATGTAATACTATTTATGAATTTCATTTTGATTTATATTGCTTTCAATGCCCTAAGATAATTGCACAAAAAAATGAAAAGGAAAAAAGATATTTAAGCGCAATTCTTATTCATTCTCAACAAACTAAATTTCCTCATGGCAAGAACTTTATTTAAAGGTTGAATCCGAATATGGAGACTTCAAAAAATTTTATTATAACAATTATTTCAGATCTCTATGTCAGTTTTTATGTCAGATGTCCTCTATAAAGATTTCCGATAATGATCGCCTATATTATTTTCTACTAAAATTATCAAATTTTCTTTTGAGTGAACGAACTAAATCCGTTACGTTTTAAATAATTCATTACAAAAATAGCAATTTTGGTCACGAATTCCTACTTATCATCATGATGAATGCTCATTCTTTGCCAGCATTTCTACTTTACGATTTAAAGAACTAATCTATGAATCGCTACTTCCTTTGAAATCTGCGTCGTAATCTATAGTTATTTTTCTTACATTTCAGCTTGCGTTTGGACCCAGTGTCCGGAGAACTGACCCTTTTGTCCGGAGAAGGGCTCGATCGCGAGCGGATCCCGGAGTACACCCTGACCGTGGAAGCCCGAGATGACCAGGGCAAGGGCAACCGGAACATGGCCGAAGTCCACGTGATCTTGGCTGATGCGAACGACAACGCGCCTCTCTTTCTGCAACCTCGCTACGACGCGGTTCTCAATCCGGACATGAGGAACTTCTACGAGCCACTTCGGGTGCAGGTGGGTGACTCGAGCTCTCATGAGTTAGTGAACATACGCATTCTGTCAAAAAAGAAACCGAACTTTAAAGATAAATCAGTAATTACTAAGCGTGTCTTTTAGTGAGAAATGTCTCCCTTCCAAATACTCTTATCCTTTATTGATACGCCGCGTCCAACTTGTCTACCGTTGCTGGAATGGTTCCTGCAAATCCTGTTTCGTGACGGCACGCAAGTATCTCGGCGAATTTTCTTCAGTCTCCGCTATTGTTTCAAACTGCCGACTTTCCAAGGTGGATTTCAACATTGGAAATAAAAAAAAGTCCACAGGGTAAAATTTGGAGATTTACGACATGTTTTAGAAAGTTTTGATCCGTATCCCAGTAGCACAAAGATATTGTACAATATTGCACGATATTGAGCAATACGCAATATTGTATAATATCGCACAGTTTCATATAATATTATATAATATCAAAAAATATAGTACAATATCGTGCAACGTGCTATGTTACCTAGATCATGCTAGATAGAACGATCTAGCAAGTCCTGACTATCTGTGGCACGATCCTTGTTTTGCCCATCAGTCAACAGACAAGGCACAGATTTTGCTACCGTGCTTCTGTTGCTTATTAGACAAATGAAATGAGGTTTTGCTGATGCCTGTATCTTCTATAATCTCATTGACATTTAAACAATCGTTAGATTGAATCAAATCACGCACTTCTTGGACGTGAAGATTGCCCGTTGACGAGGAAGGGCTCCGAGTTTTTGGATTGTCTTTGGTCGGATATATCCCGATTTGAGAAGTCTGTACCACTTATTGCACTGAACCGGCTGAAACAGTCTCTCTAAGATTCTTGCAGCATCTAAGTAATTAGCGTTTTAGTGAAGGATTTTTGACAAAATTTTACACATATTCTTCCATTTTCGATAAAAACTTCCCAAACATCCAACGAACCGATTCACTCTTCTAATTATAAAACAGTGACAAGATGACGTAGAGTCCTCGATAAAAGTGCAGATGCAAGATCAAGGTTAACGCTACGCAACTCCATTATAGTAGAATTCGATGGTTCACATATTAGTGCTCTAATTTAAAAGTTCTGTTTTATTAGGCAGACCTTTGTAGAGGAATCAACATATTACACAAACGAGACGATTTGCGTTTCAGGCTATTATATTTTGAATTAAAGATTCTAATCTTTCTTTTTTGATATCGGGCTTTTAATTTTGAGCAAGAAAAAAAAATGGGAAGACGTTAGTGGCTACGACTCGGGGGGGGGGGGGGCGGGGCCCGGCGCCCCCCCACTTTTGGTCGAAAGAAATTTAATTTTTATTTCATTTTAGTTACCTAAAACTAGTAATTACAAAAAAATCAATAGTGCACAAGATAGCTAGCTAATTCTGTCAATAAATTTTTAAATTTTGTTCTTCATCCCCTACCCAGTATAAAGGAGTCTTTAAATTTTTTTGCCCCCTGCTTTTACTCCTAGTCACCGCCACTGCAAGTCGTACAACTAAAATTAGACAAAGAGAGTATTTAATTTACTACTACATAAAATATAGTTTTAATTATGTTGTTGATCTGTTTCGAAGACTTGTATTTGTCTCCCAACATAACCCGTTTTCTTGACAGGCATACGATGCGGACGGTCCTGGTCCCAACAGCGACATCACCTACGAGATCGTGAACGGCAACTACCAGGAGAAATTCCTCATCGACCCTCAAACGGGTGAACTGAGTCTGCAGGCCCCACTCGTCCCGAACCCCGAGACTCAAGACCACGGCCTTCCGGTCATCACCCTGACGGTCAGGGCTCATGACCAGGGAGTTCCGGTGCGCTTCGCTACGGTCAAGGTTCAAGTCCACAACCAGGTAAGATCACCATTTCCAAGAGAAACCGAATGCGTTTCATAAGTAGTGCAATTGACTGAAAAAAATCTTAAAAAGTGGGACATTCACCACTATTACACTCCCCTTTTTTTGGAACCCAGCAGGCCAAATCCCTTCGTGAATGTAAGAAACCAACTAGATATTGGTTGAAATGTCATCCATGTTGGATATTCATTCGGCCCATTAGGGTATAAAACTGAAATGCGATAGTCGGTTAGGAGGGCCAAACCCCTCTCACAAAAGCGGAAACCACAAAATAAGGGAGGGAAAGTGTGGGTGGAGTCATTATGAGGAAATCAGGGCCGGGCACCTGTTTTGAGAGTAGGGGGAGGAGGAGGCTCAGTGGTCTAGGGTATCGGTCGCATAATTACACTCACTTAATACAATCTTTGTAATCTACGAAGCACAATAAATTTTTAATTCAAATTTACACTTTTTATGACATAACATAATTATAACGCCTACAAAAATATTCCATTTCTTGAAATCGTCTGAAATACCGAATAGAACTTCTTCGTTCGCGCTTTTATCAGTGAATAGGTTTGTAGGATCATTGTGTGAAATAGCCAGATATTTTTAAATCTCTTTCAATGCAAATAAGTCAGCGTAGTTTGTCAACAGGTGAATTAATTAGGCCTTTCTTCCTTGAAAATACCTTGACTAGTTATATTTGTCTAAATTCACAACATGAATGCATTATGACACGCATTCAAGAGATGTTCGAAAAATGAAGAATGGTACTTCCATCAGGATGGAACCCCTCCCTATTACTTTCGCGACTTGAGGACCTACCCTTAAGCGGGAAATTTACCACTAGGCCATTCCACTCTTTTCGGAACACAAGAGGCCAAACCCCTTCGTCAATGTAAGAAACCGCTAAGAAATGGAGTAGAGCGAGAAAAAAAGTTGGAATTCCATCGGGGTTGGATTTTCCTTCGGGCCACTAGGCCATTTAACAGAAATACGATCGTCGGTTAGGAGACCAAGCCTCTCTCACGTAAGCGAAAACCATAAAACGGATAGAGGAGGAGTTAGGGTGGGAGACAGTCTGGGGAAATCAGGGCGGCGGAGGAAGAGGCACAGGAGCCTAGGGGATCGGGTTGCCCGTAGATGCGGCTGGCACAGTCCAACCTGTGACTATCCCACCATATGTTATGAACTGAAAATGGAACCGATCCTCTAAGAAGCCCTCCAAATGGATTGATGGTGAATGTCCAGCTTAAAGTGCGGCCAAATGAAAGTGGAACTGATTTTCTGGCGGCGTGTTAGAACTCTGAGAATTATCTGTTCTTGTCGAGAGAAATCTGTTGTGAAGCTTTTAGTGGTGGTGTGACGTTGAGTGAAACGGAAGCAATGAAACAAGTAACGCCTTGTCAATGGATTTCTTTAAACAGGTGGAGCGCGCAATCATCCGATTTTTGTAGGCAGAAGGTGGTAATGGAACTGATAAATACAATCGGATGTATATGGGACTGATTGTATTTCACATAGCAATGATTTTAATGATATATATGTGGGCACATTTGTCATGCACACAATCAACAGGTCAATCACACTTAGCCATTTGTTTGAATATCATCCCAGATATTGCATTTCTTTCACTCCCGTGCACATTCAAAAAATGACGCGCGAATTGATAAAAGAAAATGCTATTAAAATGAGTTATTTCAAAAGAAGTTTTTGTGTTTTTTAAGTCAAAACGACTTTAATAATTATCTTTTATAAGCTTTTATTTAAATTAATTTGTTTCATGTTTGCAAACTCTATTTTTAATCGATAATATTTATAATAATAAGCTATAAATTAAAAACTAAAATGCGGATAATAATTGCAATTCAAAATTGTTTGCTTTTTAGTACACTTATGAAAGTGTGTTTTGTAAAAACTGTATTTCTTAAATTTATTATTATTATCTTATATTTACCTTTATCTCTTCAAAATGTTTTGCTTATTTTTCATCGTACTTATCATCTTTCTTCTGTGTTTCTCTCATTGTTTATGCGCGATATTTCTCTCTTTCAGGAATATTTGAACCGCTCCATCTCATTTATCATACCTCTCTCCGTCAAGAAAGCTTCAGAGAGAAGGCAGGAACTGGAAAGGTGAGATTCCTTCGAAGAGACTCTGTTTTCTTCACCTTAAAATGTTAAATTCGCCATTCCATTTTTGATTGATCGCCTTCACACAAATCGAGAGACGGTCTGGGCGCTCACGGTTTGGTCGAAATTTTGATACAGATCTACGATGAAATCATATGATAAATTTCATTTGTCTAACTCTTAACGTTTTTGAGTTATCGTATTTACATACATAATGAACATAACGCAACAGCAGCATACTCCGAAATTGGATCCAGAATGGCTCCCTGCCTGTTGGATGGGTATGCGTGAAATTTAATTGAAAACCAAGAGCAAAATAAATAAATAAATAAAAATAAAAAAACTCGCATAAGGTATATAATAATATATAATAGGAAAGCAAAAGAACATAAAAAGAGAACATTTAGATCAAGAATATGAAACTAAACATTAAAATAAAGAAAACAGGTTTGATTATTGATGCATTTCAGTTCCGGTCCCTCTACAAAACTGGGGCCGCTGTCTGGGTCCAGGTTACAAACAACAACGGATGAACAGATAGACTTCTTTACATTGATAATTCTCTCATATATTTCGTACAAAATCTGAAAGAAATCTACAGTTTTCATGTAAATCCAGCATCAGTTTCATCTGTCTAATTTATTGCGTTTTTGAATTATTGCGATCGCAGACAGACAGAGATTATTTCATGAATGATGAATTATGGGTGGTCTAAAAAATGTAGATTCATCAAAATCTCCAAGTTGAAATACATTACAAAATTTCGTATACGAGATTTTTCGTATAGTTTATTCGAGAACATTTCGTATACGAGCAAGTAAAAAAGTGTTTTACGGAAAGGACAAAAGAGTGAAATTCATAATTTATTCTAAAAAAATTATATTGCGTCTAAATTTTTTTATGAAAAAAAAAGACTATAAAATAAGGTTCGACTGAAAAAAAATTCCTTTCACTACACGCTTTATAGAAGCAGAAAAACTGTTATAAATTTTTGTGGGACAGTGCAGTTCATGAGAAATCTTTTTAAAATATCCCTTGTTGTGTTTAATTTGTGTTACTGACCTTTACTGAAATCGATTTAAGTTTTAAATATCAGTACTCGGTATTATATATAAAAAAATTTACTTTATGGTTTTTGTTATTGTAGGCTATGGTATTCAAATCACTACAGTCAGACAACTGACTGTGACAACATGTAGATTTCAGGGGGATATGGTCATTGAATTTTCTGTGATAGCCCCCCCAAATATTGGAATTAAAAAATAACTAATGATTCCTTTATGATTTCAGGGGATTTTCTGCTTTAACAGGAGCTCATGTGAATCTTCATTCTATCGCCTTTCACAATTCAAGTACTGAAAAGTAAGCAGGCAAGAATTTTGTCAATATTCTTATGTGTGTATTAACTTTGTTACCCAGCTTCGCCAGGATAGATTCAAACGCATTCTTTACTCAATATGGTTAATTTTACTAATCTTGTTAAAACAAATTTATTTCAAGACTTGGCTATTTCCAGTATTTGTAATCCATTGTAGAAGGTATTGAAAATATAAATAATATTTTATTCCTCCATCACAGCTTGACCTAAACCCTTTGGAATACACAAACAAACAATAAACTACAACCAATCCAAAATTCTGTTAAAGGGTCTAAATCCTGCAAGACACACGTTTTTTCTGTTTTATATTGTAGATGAATTAAGCACCTGAAAGCATTTGAAATGTCTATGAATCTTGATTATGTTGAATTTTTACGTTTTCATTTGTAACAATTTGAAATTTTGGTTTAGATCCGTTGTCCGCTGCTGGGTCTCTTATCCATTATCTTCGACTGTTGATCTTAGTAATATGGATGCAATTATAAGGTAAGGAGAACTCTTTTACTATTTACATTTATTGGATTGTTTGCATAAATAAATTCAGAATAAATATTTTCTGTTTTTATGCAGGAGCATGTTTGGACGAGATCATTATATGACATCTTCAAAAGTAAGTTCTACTTCTTTCCACTTTTAAAATGAAGTTGATCTTTCTTAATGTGCTAAAAAATACCTAACTGAATCCAGGGTGAATCAGGGCAAAGCTTTTAAGGATTGTACTGTGCACTGCAACAAACGTTTCTGATGTAGGGAATGTACGGTCACAACTGACGCGTTGAGGGAAAAAGACCAGAAATAGACATGAAAGGAAACACAAATTGTTTCCTTACACCATCGTTAGCAACTCTTTCTTTACAGCATATTTTATGATTACAACTCAAACATGGATCCACAAAGAGGAACACATGCTTGGCAGCGTCAAAGGAGTAATTGGCGTGCAATTTCAAAAGATTAAATGATTCAATTTCAAAGGAAACCACCCAAAATGGACGCCATTCATTCCACCAATGCTGTTAAGCCTGTGGGTGCAATTTTGAGTAAATATTGAGAGCCTAGATGTGAAGAAACAGTTGTCAGCGATGCTGCCGGGAAACAATTCGTGTTTCCTTTCGTGCCCGCTGCTTGTGTTTGTGCTCGACGGAACCCTTGCGACCATGCATTCCTATATGAAACATGTTTGTTGTAGAGTATACATTTTTGTTGTAGAGTATACACTTTTGTTGTAGAGTATACACTTTTGTTGTAGAGTACCACAGCTTTAAGTTTAGCTTATGAATTCTGATTCTCCTTGAATTATTTTAACCAATTTGAAGCAAATCTAATCTTTGACTAATTTATTATAAATTTACTCCTCACTGTGTAGTCATTCATTTAACATCACTACCATTTTTACTATTTTTCAATTAATATTTAGTAATTTATTATCCTGAAGGAATTTTTCAGTACAGAAATTTTAATTAATGGTTTAATGGTTTTTAACTGATTAATTTTAGTTAAAATTTAAATTCAATGTTAAATTTGGCAATTATTTATTCTGTATTCTTCTTACACTATAAATTTATATATTTTTTTAAAAAAAATCTTATAGTGCAGGGTTAGAAAATTTATTGCTTCATATTATTATCATATAAATAACATTTCAAATGCGGGAAAAGTGATTAAATAGCCTTCTATATTTTTAAAACAAATGTAATTTGTCAAGTAAACCAAGAAGACAAAGTAATTAAATAGATAAGATTTGAATACATATAACGGCTAGGAATTGGAAACCCAATAACATTTATGCAAATTTAACTAACAGACGAAATTATGTAAAATCACTTGAACCACGTGAGTTGCACGTGTCATCAACACCAAGTTAAGAAGGTTATCTGTGAGTATCCTGCCATTTGTAGATGCATTTGTCAGGAGGGCCTGTGTTGGGAAAACATATAACCTCCATTCCGTGATCTGCTGCTAAGGTGACTTGACAATGTTGTGTTGACTTGACCAGGGCAGATATTGATAGTTGAACTGGATTCTATAGGAGAAATGAGAAAAAAAAATACAAGATAATTTTCAGTAATTACAGTTGAAGGATGGCAGGATTTCGCAAAAAGTCTGGTCTGTAAGGATGAAGGGTCGGAGAGCTGCTTAGGTTCCATTCATTTCTTCGGAGAGAATGAAGAGCTTGTTGTAGGGGTCTTCAGTTTTTTCCATTTCTGTGAGCGTCTGCTTGACGTTGGGGACTTTTGCCATGATGAGTTGTATTTGTTTTAAAAGCCGGAAGAGGTCAGCCAGTTCTTCCTTGTTGATTTGAAATTCTGCAGGTAGTGGGATGGTTGCCAGTTCTTGAGAGTGAGGGAGGCCAGTATCTGTAGTTCCTGAAGATGTAGGAGGCTGGATTCCTTGGTTCAGCGGTTTCATAGTGGCGGTACTTGGCTGTTTCCTTTCTTTCAGTACTGAGGCAAAGGTTTTTTCAGTAGAGACTTTCTTTATCTTGGGAAAATTCGGGCAGCCCCGGTATGACGCTGTGTGGGGACCCCCACAATTGGCACATTTTGGCGTGAATTCAGGATTCCTCTTATTCGGGCACGTTCTGGAGTCGTGTTCCTCAGCGCAGAGAACGCATTTGACAGTCATCTTGCATCCGGAACTATGGTGATTAAATTTCTGGCAGTAAAAACACTGCCCTACGGTTTTTCTCTCATATTTCTCCACAGTGATAATAAAGTAGTTGAGGTTGTCCAGTTTGTAGATGTCCTTTAAATTGTCCGACTTCATAAGGTGAACTTGGAAGATGTCTAGAGGCTTCTTGTCACGAAATCTGCGGAGTTGGTTGACTTTTGCAACTCTAAATCCTTTGCTATTGAGTCCTTCTTGTGAGTATCCTGAGAGAAGCAGAAGAGTGGTTTCGCGTTGATAGGGGTGTGTTAAACAAGGATCACATGAACACTCTTGCAGCTGAAGTTAATTTAGGATGTTGTATTTTTAGTCACTTGGGACGGGTCTTTCACGGATGACAGTACCACCATCCACCGCTCAGGAACTGTTCAACAGTGTTTCTGCATGACTCTTAAGTTCCAACATCTACTTAGGCTGTCCCACAGTCCAGATCTAGACCCTACAGTAGACGTTTGCGCATTCAACGGCAATCTCCTGTTTAAAGGCCCTTAAGCTTTTTTCGTGGCTTTGTCTGTAATTCATTGCATTCCAGCGTCTTGTAGAATTCATCATCTAACCGAATACGGGTTCTGATTAAGGCTAAAAAGTGTTCAAACACATTGAAACAAAGTTTCTAATTCATTGGTTAGTTCCTGTATATATATTTATTAAACTTTCAACAATGGCTCTGTGAATATGACTCTGAAGTCCAGTAACTACTTTGGCCACCTGAAACTCCAGATCTGAATACTATAGAGAGCGTTTCGAAAATGTTAAACATCTGACGGCCATCTCCTGCGCCATCAAGATTAGAGGCCCTTAAGCGTTGTTTGTACCCTGGTGTTCTCTGGACTTAAATGCACTCGATATAGAATCAACGCCTAAGCTAATACGGGCTACAATTCGAAACAAAGGGGGATATCCTATAAAATACATATTAAACTAAGATTTCCTATTCAATGTTCTGTATCTGTACTATGAAATTAACTCGACTTTGAATCTTGAAAGTGCATTTAAAGGAACCATTCTTGGTTTTTCTCTTTCAGGTGGAATCCATCAACCGTAGCAGTTTCGACGTGGTGTTCTGGCTCCTGATTGCCCTGGTCATTCTGATGATTCTCGCCATCTTGGCTCTCTTCTTTTACTGTTGCTGCGTGCGATCAGCGGAAGGGTAAGACACATTCATTGAGGTTGTGAATCGCAATTTGAAGACAGCTTCGGGGTACTAGTCCATTAGCAGGGTTCCAATCGTCGCCAAGCTATATATTGGCGCTATTCTTTCTGTGAGTTATCGCTAAGATTTGGCAGGTCCCGGAGAACGAAATTGTACTAGCTTCGGCTTGCAGCTTATGTCGTTGCTGTGCTCGGGTATTCAAATCGCCGCAATGAACTCAAACTCAAACTGATAATATGTAGAAAGTATAAAACACGTAATGTCGAGTACTTCCATTTTAACTGAATTCTTTTAGATTTATTAGTCAGTTTTAAGTTTATTAGGATTCTGTTCAGGGCTATTTTATTGGGCACACTGACACTCTGTGCAGCTTTTTTAGTACTGTCATCTTGAGTTTTTACCTACTCTTATACTTTAATTACATTATAAGAATATATATATATATTCTTATAATGTAAGTAAAGTATAAGAGTAGGCAAAAACTTGGTGGTTCTCTCTCTCTCTCTCTCTATATATATATATATATATATAAAATGTATTCGTAATTGTAGTCGTTAAATAAAATAAAACAGGCCGAGTTAATTCTAATTTTCATTTTATTGTGGGAGAGTGACGAAATGTACGTACATCTTCGTTTAAGTTTTAAGCCAAAAGTGAACAGAAGATCCATGCTTTTTCTCAGGTAGGGATTTAACATATAGACATGTGATCAAAGTGAAGGGAATATTGGGTATTTTTAATAAGTTACGTAGGCGTTTCAGAGAAAAGTCTGGAAAAGAATTCGCGATTTTTGTTGGCGCGTGGAAACAATTAGAATATTCTTTTAGCAATAAATATGTCAAAACGAGAGATTTAATATACCTCCAGCGCGGGAAAAGAACGAAACTGGAGTTTTAGAAAAGTGATTTTGGAATAGATTAAGACTTTAAAATATATAATATTAGAATTTGAAATAAAATTAAGTGAGATTATTACACATATAAATATATATATAGAGAGAGAGAGTATCGTAATCGTCAGTAATCTTTGATCCCGAGATTCAGATGAATCCCCAAGTTTCAGACCTCCCTTAGTTGGATTTTTTAAAAAAATATGTTTGATTGTTCTCCAACCCCAAAGCGATGCGTGTTTTGAAGTTCTCTACTTTTAGAAAATACAACAGAAATCTACAGTGCAATATGTTTCGAAGTGCTGTATATATTTGTAAATATTTGTTTATGTATTCCAGTATTTAGAATTTTTTTTTCTTGTATAACAGTTTCTTATGAATTATCCCTTTCCATTCTCATTCTCAAACTTTAGATATTTTACCACGTTCTTGTTCTGTAGCAGTTTTCTAAATTGCGTTTGTCACCCATCTCATGCAGTATACCTCAAAGGTATTGTATTGTATCCCTCATGTTACTATTCCCTTGGTCTCAGAATAGTTGCTCGGTGGTCTCAGTAAGCTTCTACTTCCATGTTCATTCAAACTGCTTATAAACAGTCATAAGGACTCTAGGCACGGTTGCAGGAACTGGTGTTATGCTTATGTCTCTCCCACGTATTATACCGGTGCGGACTCCATTAACTGGTAGCAAGGACTGAGGGTGAGAGACTGATAACACCTGGTTCTGTCTGTGAACACTTTAACTCAATAGAAACAAAGAGCTAGGCATATGAAATTTAGCATGTAGTCTTAAAGCAAATCCTATCGAATTTTGACGAAATATGTTCATAGGAAGTCTGTCTATCTGTTCGTACATGTGCCTGTTGATGCTATAACTGAAAAACGAACAGAGTGTGTAGTCTTGTCCCTAAACTTATAGATAAGTATCAAACCGTGGACCCAATTGGTTGAATGCAAGACGTCTACAAGGCATAATCTGTTTTCTTCTCTGTACTACGAAGCACAAAACGCTCCATATTTACATAATATACGAGAAAGTTGAGGGGAGAACGCTCCAGATGCTTGATCCATGAGAAAGTTAAGGCGTGGTGTCTCACATCTGCAAAACTGTACAAGCGGGATTTAAAATCAGTTGTACAAAAGCAGTTCGGCTGTTATAATTATGCTGCTGCACGAATCGTAGCCTTGCTGCACGAATTATTGCACTTTAAGAACCTTGCTTGAAAAAATTATTACATTGCTGCATTTTCTTTCTCTGTTTAAAGGTGTTAATGGCTTTTTCCATAAATTTTCGTAATTGTCCGTAAAATTACAACTTTATTCGTAGATTTTTTAGTTTCTTTTTGTAATCTGTTAATAAATCCTAGAAATAAATATATAGAAATAAAAATATTCCGCGATTTTATTAGGAAAAGTGAAAAATTCGCCTTGATGGGAGGGTTGAATTTTGTGACACAATAAGAGAAATTTGATTTAGTTATAGATGTAAAAGATGTTTGTACTAAGAATAAATGTGATGATTTTTGATACTGGATAGATTTTCTCTGTAGACATTTTATAAACAACTACCTATTCCAGTATTTTTATATATTCCAACAATTATAAAGAGCGAGTAAAAGCAGGATTCGTTTTCATACAAAAATACAGGGTGAATACAAAGTCTTTTCCTGACTA
>BGPR01009577.1:43004-56785 GCA_013235015.1 Araneus ventricosus
CTGCGGTCATTGTAGCTTATCTCTTAACCGGTTTGCCCTTACGGTGTACGTGCTACCCAAAGTTGGCCCTAACTGGTTTGCCCGTACAGCATACGGGCATTGATATTTGCCCCTTTCTTTTACCGGTTTACCCATATATTTAATTCTCGTAACAATACTATCAATGTTTTTCAACAGAAGGCGTAGCTCGTTCATGTCACTAAAGTGTTTACCATCCATGTCTTTCGTTGAAAGGATTTTTCCTCCCGCCAAAGAACAGAAGCGGAAATTTATTCAGCAAAAAACATGCATTTTTAGTCAACGCTTCTGGTAAAAGAATTGACCAGTTAAGGGGTTAAAGGAATAATCATAGCGTCAATAAAAGTTATAAGGAAACAGAGCTGGCATAAAAAAAGTAAATGCAGAATACCGAACCATAACTTTTCCGCGTAATTTCCAAGTCAATCGAGGCGTTTAACGACTGAGTCTAAAATGTTCATTATGGCTTTTGGTAGAAACCATGTCCTCACTCGTTTAGCCACTTCTTGGCAGCTGTCTTGACTTCATGACCTGGAAATAACACAGTTTCTGACGAGTGCTCCTTCATTTGTGGGAAACGGAAATAGTACTTATGGCCATATGGGAGAGTGGGCACCACTTTTGGCGATATGGGAGATGACTCATAAGAAGCTTTGAGCCAAATCTTGAATTTGTATGGCAGAGTGGATGGAGTCGCCATAAACTTCAACGATTTGAAGGTGAATTTACCATTTAGAAACATTCTAAGAGTATTACTCTTCACACTTCAGTGACAAACCAATTTTCAAAATGTCTCGACTTTCTTGTTGCTATAACTCTTCTGAAATTAAGAATGAACGGAATGTATACATACAATGGCGGTTTTCCGCACAGGCGTTAGAGGCGCTCGCCTCGTGCCTCGAAAATCCAGAGGGCCTCAAAACCTATTCTATGCACATCGTAAGGCTAAGCCGAGGGCGAATTTGAGACTTTGGGTAGAGGGAGGGGGCCTCAAGTCAGTTTTGCGCCTGTGGCCTCATATTGACAAAATCCGCCACTGTATACATAGGCTCAACTAGTGTCATATGTTACCCCTTTGAGGAGAATTTCCCACCAAAATGATTTTTGGAGTAATGTTTCCTGAAACCTTTTATCGATCCTCGTAAATCACATATACCTTACCAGCCGCTTTACAGAATGTCAAATAACTAATCAGTTTAAGATGATTTTTAAACAGACAACGACGATGTTTTGTTAAATAATAGTTTTATTCCGCTTAAATCTCTTTTAATATATAAACTATTTAAATAAATGTACAGCAGAGCTATAGTTAAAAAAATAATCCGTGTTTACTGAATACAATAAATATAGAATCTTGCTAACACCTTTATAAAACTAAAAATGCATAATAATATCACAGCTGTGGTGATCGCGGAATGAAAAGCAAGCTTGAACCAATAGTGTCACACAAAATGAAACGGGTGTGTATATCCTACCCCTTGACGTCACTATTTGAATTTCGCTTATCTTCTTCTGCCAACAATTACTTACGTAAATCTTGTCACATTATGATAATGTTTGTAAAAATTAAAGCAGAAAAACCAGTATATATGCTTCAAAATTTATTTTTTTCAGATACCATCGGACCGAAGGAGATGTGATTATAGCCACTGATGAAGTGCCTGAAATGGACCGTCCATACGTGGGACCTGACCCCTCTTGGGGACCTGTCTACAGTCAGCATGGAGAATATGTTCGTGTTCCCCGTCAACGAGATGAAAGGTGGGACAGCCATCCTGAATACCATCCTCAACGACTTCAAGGAGTAGAAGAACCTCGGTCGCGATTCCCTCCAGAACCTAATCAAAGTCAAATTCCTATTCATGGTTATGTGAGTCAGACTCGAATTCAACCCGGATCCATGCGAGACATGCAACCTCAAGCCGTGTATCGTGAACAATATCCTGCTGAACAAGATGTTCCACAACGGCAATATGTGCCTCATCCTTCACAACATCCTGCAGACCAAATTCCTTTGCAAAGGACTTTACCCCCTCAGCCAACGTTTGAACCACAAAGAATGCCAGACCAAACTCGTCAGCCTCCCGACTGGTCTAGACAGATGAACGTGGAGGCAGATCATCAGCCGAGCTCTGAGAGGCAAAATGATCCTGATGACGACGCCAGGACAGTCATAATGGCACCTAGACCAAACGAGTTCACTCAAAACGAGACTCAAGAATATCAAGACGAGCACTTTCATCAACAATCTGAGCAGTTCACTTCATCTTTCGAAAATCAACAAGAAGAGCAACAGCAGCAGCAAAGCACTGTCACCTTTCAGGACGATCATGAGCGTTTTGAAGAAGCAACCGAAACACGAGCCGAATCCGCTGGTGAAGGCGGCGGGCAAGAGCAGCAAGATGAAGCTGCGGAACCACCCCCTGAGGACCATTACCAAAGAAGGCAGTCCATCCGTCCATCAACACAGCGCCTGTCGACGGACGATTCTGGAGCTCCGAGTGGGATGGACAAACTAGGACTCGATGACACTGATGTGATGGACAGCAGAGAGACTCACGAAGAGTCTGACAGGTTAGGTCCCAGGACTACAGAAGATGAAGTGTCTAGAGCAGAAGATCATAACCAACAAACGGACGGAGAAGACGAAGATTCTGATTCTGGTATTGGAAAAGATGGCACTGCTCTCAGACTGAAGAAGTCAAACTTGATGGAGAAGAAGTCCCTTTTTACAATAGCTTATGATGGAATGCAAACTAGAGGACTTAAATCAGCAGGAGAAAGGGATGACACGCCTTAATTGTCATCTGATTTACAAATGAAGGAATTTCGAAAAAAATATATCTGGTCTGTTGAAGTTGAAAGTTAAAGGCGGAAATTTTAAATGGTCAAATTCTTTCTAGGATAATTTTTACAGTCTGTTTCTCAACATTACAATTTACGTTTAATAGAGTGGTGGATAAAAAACTCAAGAACGCTTTTATGTGGATATCATACCTTATGATCAAGAATAACACTTGGTTTGATCGCGTCCTGATCAAGCATCTCAAAGGGGACGACTTATGATCATATTCTGCCAATAAACAAGAAGGTTTAACGAATGTAACATATGAAAGGCATACCGGAAATTGATTTCTAACCTGAATTTTTGACCTTCTCTTTGAACCATAGCGATGACTGGAATTTGTGGCGTAACTAGACAGTATGAGGCACCCCGAAAAGGTTCGAGAGTGTGGCCAATTTTTTCCCTGGAGGATAGGACAGTACCAGTGTCTACGTGCCTATGTAGTAGTAACACCTCAATTGGGGGTTCCTGGCATTTTCCATTCCGTCATATAGTTACGCCACTGATCGGAATTTTTGAATTTCAGCAGAATACATACAGAAGACAGAGAGACATACAATTGTAGGAAATTGTTGCTGACTTAAGTAATGTGGCTTATTTCATACTGATGTTGACTGAAATCGGAATCAAAGTGATAGCAACAGAAGTCAATACTTGCAAAACTGTATTTGCATCTTCTTCACTGCCGTCAACAGTTTTAAAGAAATATTCTTCAACGTTTTAAAGACTTGCCGCTAGGGGCATTGTGAAGCTACAGTATCAAAAACTGCAGTTTTTATCTGAAAATCATTGTAGATAGATTGTTTTCTAGTCCGAGTCATATACTTGCAGTGCGAGTTTTAATCAACCTACAACTCTGAGCTGAAATAACTTTTGAGCCGTGGTATGGAATACAGAAAACTATATTTTTTTATTGAAAAGAATGAGGAAAAGGAATTTCATGGAAAATTTTCAAAGTGAGAACTTTTAGAGGCAATGCAACAGCACACAACTTATTTTAAAAAATCCTTCCATTGAAATAATCGTGATCATAATTAAAACTTTCGAATTCTCTTGCCATACTTTTTACCATTTCTCTAAAAGACTTTTATCGGTTTTTTAAGGATGAGCACTTCTAGAGAAATAGTTTAACATTTTCAATCCAGAAATATAAATTTTTATTAATAAAAATATGATCTTTGTTGAATAAGGCCTGTGACGTTAAACCATTTCTTTTTATTCCCACTCTTATTTCACGCATTCGTAACGCCATCTAGTGTGACTCTGAGAAGTTATTTCAGTTGAAAGTTGTAGGTTAATTAAAATTTACTCTGAAAATTTTTTTCATCAGTGTTACTAAGATTTCTATGAACATTCGAAACTAGCAGAGGTTTTTATGAAAGCGGAAAAGCCTGCTTTATAACTGTGTTTTATTCAGAGCTTTTTTCCAAAATGTGCATTTTTCTAAAGCTGTTAACTATTTTCACTGTTTATTAGCTACTTCACATAATTGTATTATATGTTAAGGGTTTTGTTGGTATTATTTTAAGTTTCTAGAATAGAAGATTCTACATTATTCAATTAAAAATTATTGATGCGCGAACAATTTTCTCTAAAATTGGAAACTATCTCAAATGCGTGTAACAAGCACAATAAGTTCGTTGATATTTGGTGTATTTCGAAAAAGAATGTAACAGATGGCACATACAGTTTTGAATAGGAACGATTGATAAATTTATAAAAAAATTAACAAACTTTTATCTTACTCGCAACTTCAGCTTTGATAAAAATTTTTAATAATCCATAATGTTTTTAAATTTTTAATAGTAGTTCCGTTAGATTTATCTCAAACATATTTGAAATAAAACATAATGAATAAGTTTTTATTTTTAAACAGATTGTCAACGAAACCCGATGTTGTTGTAATTCAACTCCTGGCATAAGCCTTAATTTAAATCTTTATTTTTATTACATTGAGCATTGAAATTATTTTGGAATTACTTTGAATTAAAATGTTTTACGTATAATCAAGTTAAATATTAATTTCGTATTTAACGTGGTCTTTTTAATTCTCTTTGTAAAGGTGGAATTTTGTAATTGAATTTTCACTCACTTGCTAATATGCTAGAGTTTTCTAATTCTGTACATTTGAGTGTTCTCAATGACAATACACTATTTCAATATTTTCAGAACTTAATGATCAGTTAATTGATTAATTTAATTAGATTTTTATTCCATACTTATGACGCCATTTGGTAGTGAAACTGAGAAAAAAAACCGATTGCAGATTCCGTACTATCTATGAAAATGAAATGAAATTCAGTATTTTAATTCATTTTTTCCCTTTATTTTCATTCATAAATTCTTCTCTGTATTTTAATTCATGAAAGTAGAAAATAACTGAAATAAAATAAGAGATTCTACTTTTTAATTTCTTAATAAAAGTGTGTTCTTAAAAACTATTATTATTTTTTTCATAATGAGGGAAATTAGGGGTTCTTATTGTGCTTATTACAAAATGTTATGTTGGCTTTAATATTTGAGGAATATCAATCATCTCATGTGTGGGATATTATACAAAAATTTCTTAAATGTTTATTTAACCCAGTGAATCTTATCTTTAAATACTCGCTCATCTTGAAGTCGCAGTCCAAGTGACATGGTATGATCCGTATACTTGTTTGCCTTTTTGTTTTCTCATTATTTATAAATTTTTGCCATCTATTTGTCTTAATTCGGCATTCTGTCAGAAAAAACTAACCTCTAAAACTTAAATAATTCATGATACAGCAATACCTCGATTTATGCGAACGCAAAGTTACGTTCCTTATTTCCCCCTTCCGCTTCGAAAATATCCCCTTTCAGAATGTAATATTATCTTTTTATTTCTGAATTTTTAATTTATTTGTCCATTCGTTTTTAAAAATGAGCCGGAAGCAACGCCAGAGACTGATCCAGCCACTCATGTAATAGGAGGCGTCAATCTTGCCAGGCAACAATTTAATTAGTAATTTGATCTGTCCTTACGGGCATACACATTTCGACCACCAGAAGCTCCGAAGAATGCCAGCAAAGTCGATATTCGAGTACAGAAATTCGAAACAAGGCACATTGCTTCATAAGATTAAGGCTAAAACAAAGCAATCCTGATTGCGAAATTTCTAAAATTGACAATCAACATTCACTTTCCTATACATAATTTCTTGATTAACCATTATAATCAAATAGATATCATTATAATAACATAATAATAAGAAAGAAAATAAGAAAAGAAAAAAAAGAATACAGGAGGCCACAAATTAATAAGGTACAATACAACAGATCATAAAACAAACAATATTGTCGCGGCTAGCGTATAGGGCCGAGTATTTACAATAAAGGGTTAAAACATAGAAAAATACTAATCAACAGCAGCAATATAAAAATCAGTATATGTATCATAAACAGCTGTTGTCATTTAAGACAAGTATAACAACAGAGAGAATATAAAATTTGGCCAATTAATTTAACATATTAACAATACGTCATATAGTAATGATGTCAAAGAGCCGTTACACTCTCATAGCAAAGAACTGTCAGTCGATGAGTTTATAGACATGAGCAAAGCGCTGCCGTAAAAGCTGACATCTCAGACTCAGATTCACCATAAAAGCAAATGGAAATCCGAACTTGAAAGAAGGTCTGGGCTAACTTGAAAAAGGGTTACGAATTTCAGAGACGATAGACTCGAATGGAGAACTTATTATAGCTGCAATACAAGGACTAACAAAATATTAGCTTGCTACGAAGGAATTTTAAATGAGAAAAAAGTCATAGAGTGGCGAGTGTTTTACGACTTCAGAAAACCATTGAAATAGGTGTAACACTTTCGTTTTATGATAAAATTTTTTACGTATTATTTTGTACGTATTTGTATGAAAACTACATTCCTCTATTACATTTGTCCCAAACAATTGCTTTTCTAGCACTTTCCTCTTGTTAATTAAAATTCGCATGTATTTACATGCAAAGTTAGATCTCGACCTACTCGATTCCGACTTACGCGTTTTCTTCTGTTCCACCAGTCGCGTAACTTCGGGGTATTGCTTTATTCAATTTTCACGCTTATTTCATTCAGAGTTTATTTCGGAATTCGCGGGATCCAGTTACGGTTTTGTTTGTGGTCTCCCGAAACGACAGTCTAATTTCATTTCATGGGATAAATAATTAAATAGCAGAGGTACGTTTTGGATTGCTTTATTCTTTTGCGGGAAAATAAATTGTTGGTAGGAAAGTTAGCGTCGTTTTATGTTAGACGACTGCGATCGCTTTCTATTGGATTTAATTGGCATTAGACAGTCCGTGATTGTTTTCGAGTGAAAATTAAGAGCAGAGGCACGTTTTGGGTTGCTTTCCTAGTTTCATCTTTTGCGGGAAAATAAATTGTTGGCAGGAAAATTAGCGCCGTTTTATGTTAGATGAGTGCGATTGCTTTCTATTGGATTTAATTGGCATTAGACAGTTCGTGATTGTCCTCCTTTGAAAATTAAGAGCAGAGGCACGTTTTGGATTGCTTTCCTGGTTTCATCTTTTGCGGGAAAAGAAATTGTTGACAAAGAAGTTAGCGCCGTTTTATGTTAGATGAGAGAGATTGGTTTCTATTGGATTTGACTGGCATTAGACAGTCCGTGGTTGTTTTCGAGTGAAAATGAAGAGTTTTGTGGATTTTATTATAAAAGCGAGGGTATTATATTTACATCCTCCTAATTTAAAATTTCATAGCAAAATCTTCATGCCCAAAAACTGGAAACATATTTAACTTTTCTTTTTTGTTATCTTTTAAACTTTTAGCATTTCCCTTTTCTTTTTTTGTTTTTCTCTTTCAATTTGTGCATTTTAGGCATGTCAATGTTCAAAATTATGTTATGTTAACATTATCTGCTTTCCAAATTATATTATTCAAATTCTAAATTTGTATTTTTTTGTTGGCTTTTAATAAAGCTTCTCGGATACCCAATACCCATCCAACCGACAGGAAGCCGTCCTGCCTCCGAGTTCGGGGGTATATATGACGATAAAGTCCGTGACTGCTGCGTTTTCTTAGTAAAGGAGGTGCAGGGAAAAAGTGATTTAATTGAATATAAAGTCTCAGCAATCACATTGAGGCATTTTAAATAAATTTGTATACCTTTATAATTCAAAGATGCATCTGGCGATTCGTAGAATAGTTGCATTCGAAAACATCAACACATTTTTTGAGATCTGATTTTTTTAAAAAGCTGCAATAGTTTCAGTTCCCTGAACAGTAAATTATTGTTTCCTTTAGACAAACTGTTCTACCACAACATTATTTGTAGGTAGAATTTTTGTCTTGTTTTTCATATCACCCAAAAGGCTTATATTACTCCATTTAATTGATTTCATGCGTGATTATCTTCTTTAATTAAAAAAAATGGACAATTTTTCTTAAGAAAGTAAATCAAGCTTACCAATAATGACTTTTAAACCGTTCTCATCATTGATTTATATCCATTTTCATGCATTCTGTAAAATCAATTTAAAATTTTAAAAGTTATTCGGAAAATACTAGAGTGAATAATACTAGTTTTTGTACTTTTTTGTGAAAAACAAATGTGCTTTATTATATGCAGACTTAAGTGTAATAAAAATGTTGCTGGCGAATAAAAATTTTGAAAATGTGAGATTCGTTTGTGATTCTTTAATAAATAAATAAACTCATTTTTATTCGAAACATTCTGATTTACAGTTGCGTCGTTTAATCAGAAACTGAGAAGAATCAGCGGGAGTGTTGTTCGTTCGATTTTCTTATACACTATTACAATATGACCCGTTCTGTATTTCGCAGTATAGTTAAAAAACCCCTGCATTTTGGTAGTCTTGCTTTGGTCCTATTGGACAAAAATTCTATACAGATCAACGATATCGGTGCTGTTCGCGCCAACTTGATAGTTTCGATCCTTTTCTAACTATGGTAACCCATTTTGGCGCCACCATTTTGCTTCTCTGTCAAAGATACCAGAAGTTGTCCGATTTCATGTTTGAATGTGGGTGAAAGCACCGCAGCTTCCCCACGTATTTTTGCATTATATTTTAATGTGTGACATCGCAGTTCATGTTAACATGTTCAAACCTTTTAATTATTGTTTGAATTGCATGAGCAATTTCTGCCATCAGGCAGCTTATATTGAAAGTAAGTAAGTAAAATGAATAGACGCAAATAAATTTTATATTTAAATAATTTACAGTCCGCTCTTTATCGATTAATAAACGCAAACAGGTGCCCAGACGACACAGCAATTTTCATTTATCTAAATCGTTGCGTTTCTGAGTTATCGCGTTCAAATGCGAGCGAATATACAGACAGAACGCCGCCCCATGTCCATGTGCCTGATGCCATGACAGAACGCCTCCCCATGTCCATGTGCCTGATGCCATGACATACATACATACATAACCCACGCCGACCGACTCACCCAAAGAGTTTGGAGTCAGCAAAGATCGACGGGGAGGAGCCAGACCAGTCATGAAAGAAAAAAATTACAATATTTAGAAGGTATGGATTACAGAGCTACGTGCAAATAAAAAAAACAAATACAAACAAAAACACAGGCAAAAACATACACAAACACATACAACACAAAAGCACCAACGGTGCTACAAAACAAAACCAACGTTATAAAACACAAGAAACAGAAAAAAGGATAATAATAATAAAAAATAGAAACTCAATCAAGGGATTACTTACATAACAATATATATATACTTTGAGTGCAGTAAATTAATATACAGAAGTTAAATACAATTCAGATCACAAACGCTGCAAATCATCACAAATTTTCCTAGAAATTTCAAAAATTGACTTCAACCTGTTTAAAAATAAATAGCTTTTACAAAGTTTCCTAGTCCAGTGAGTCCGAGCAGCACCTGTCGGTAGTAATAAATGATAATCCTTGGTATACATGAAGTCAAGTAATTGTCAACATCTCCATGCTCACCACACGAACAATCAGGATTGTTCAAAACCTTGAACTTGCATAGATATGCTAGAAAAGTTCCATGATTGGTAAGCAGATAAATGACCTATTTGTTGCTAATCAGTAAGTCCAGATTTGCTGTCGGAAGAATTTCTTTTGTACGTTTGCCAGTGGTGGAATTTTTCCAGTATGAGTTCCACTCGTTCATAAGGAATTCCTCACAAACTCTTTTTACATAAGAATAAGGAGCAGGTATAGACATGTCGGCCTCACAAGATGAAGCAATTTTTGCAAAGTGATCAGCCAGCTCATTGCCCGGGTTACCGGCATGATCTTCCACCCAGACAAGGCTGACTAGATCCTCAGCATTGTACAGATTATCCTTAATTGATAATACAAAATTAGATTTGACTTTGGGGCTTCTAATCGCTTCAATAGAGGATTTACTATCAGAAAACACTTTGATCTTAACATTTCTTTCTAAGGTCCAACCAGCAGCAAAATTAATTGCCGCCAGCTCAGCCTGGGAAACAGAGTTAAAAGAATTCATTTTATAGCAAAAAACAGGTAATAGTGAATTTCTTTCTAAAAAGCACACCGAGAAACCAACATTGTCACCAATCCTGGACGGTCGGTGTACACCTCATAATCATAATCAATAAAGTCCTCACAAATCATGACTTTTCTATTCGAAGAAATAGAATTTAAATCTCTATAAAAATCTAGAGAAATAGGATCGAGCAGTTCAGTTCCCTAAACTTATCCGATCTAAGTTTCTAAATGTTAAACCTAATAAATAGTGATTTGGTAACCAAATGAAGTGGGGGAATACCTAAAAGTATATTTAAAGAATTCGTTGGAGTAGTTTTATATGCTCAAGACAATTTCAATAAAAACATTCTTTGAATAGAGTGTAATTTGGCAATTTGGGATTTAGTCAAGGCACCACCCCAAACAGCAGCGCCTTTTCAACTACTGTCAAATACCAAAATTTTAATAACACTCCAATTTGAGACAATTAATCCATTAAAATTTGAACACAAATTGTAAGCTTTCCTATACAAACCAAAAATATGAGGATTCCAAGATAGTTTATTATCAAAAATTAAACCCAAATATTTTAGGGTTTTAGTAATTTTGACTGATCTGCCATTTAATTTAAAACTTGGGTTGCTATTAAAAACAGTAGTATTATGCTTAGACAATGAACGAGAACTAATTGATCTGAAAACTAACGCCTGGCACTTGTCGATAGAGATGTCTAATTTTAGAATATTTAATTCCTGAAAAATCAAGTCTAATGCATTGTTTGTGTTAGTTTCTAAAATTTTCCTAGTTCGACCAAAAGTGACAAAGGCCAGGTCGTCAGCAAATGCTTGAAGATAATACAAGTCATTATTTAAATGTAAAATATGATAAAAATAAAAATTCCAAAGAAAGGGGACCAGGACAGAACCTTGGGTACCCCTTTAAAAATCTTATTCTTAACATATAAATTACAATAATTGAAAACAACACTTCTATTAATAAAGAAATAAAAAATAAATTTTCTGTATGCAAAAGGAACATTAAATTTATCAAACAAGCCAAAGAGAATATTCCAATTCATATTATCAAAGGCGGCCTTGATTTCAATTGACACCAATGCAGCATGTAAATTATTAGTAAGAGAACAAATCTTAGACAAAATTCTTGTAACTGCAAGTTCACAGCATTTATTTTCCCAGAACCCATATTGATTAACGTGAATTATGTTATTGGAGGAAAACCAACTCTGTAATTTAATTAAGAACAATCGTTCCAAAATTTTCCCTAAACATGGGTCTATAAGACCCGACCAAGCTTGGATCTCTCCTTGCCTTTTGCAGGAAGAAGACCTTTGCATTTTTTAAGTTTACAGGAAAATAAGAATATCTAAAACAAGTATTAAAACATTTAACAATAAAGATTTATCCACATCATAAATAGCGTTCCACATTTTGTAGTCCAGACGATCCAAACCAGGGGCCTTTCCGCTTTTTAAGCCATTAAATACAATTGTTAAATCTTCCTCGACCAACGGATCCAAGGAATCATTATTAGGAACATAAAAATTTGTGACAGAACGCCGCACCATGTCCCCGTGCCTGATGCCATGATAGAACGCCGCTCCATGCCCTCGTGCCTGATGCCATGACAGCAATCGAACTGGTTGGATGGATATAGGACAAAGAACAGGTTTGCACCCGCCAGGTTTCGAACCTAGAATATACAGACAAACAGACGGTAAACCCTTTGACGAATTTCGTGGGAAATCTGATACAGATCTAGAGTTCCGATGATAAAACCACATGTTAAATTTCACTATTCTAGCTCTTTGCGATTTTCAATTATGGTGTTCACTTGCACTCGGACGGAGAGACAGACTCTCCGAAACGGATTTCGTCCAAAATTTGATTGAAATGGTTTGTGCAAAGACAACATACTAAATTTCAGTCTATTACTTTGTTGCGTTTTTGAGTTATGTTCACAGAAAGACAATATTCCAAAAATGTGTTTATTTGTGACTCAGGGGAATCTGAAACTCGAGGATTCATAGAAACCTCGAGGTAGAATTTGTTTAGCGATTTGAACTTTCTCTCTTTGTATTCCAAGAAACGGGGCCACTAAGCCCTATAGGGGCCTATAGGAAGTGCAAGTTTTGGAGCCCCCATCTCCTCTCAAACTTCCAAAATAAGATACTTTTTATCAATTTTAATTTAACCTATATGTAAACAGTTTTTAAGAAGAAAATGCTATGACAAACTGAAATAATGAAACATAATTGAAGGTCGATTTCAAGAGAATTGTTTTCGGTCTCTCGTTTATAAAAAATTAAAATTTAAAGTAACTTTAAATAAACTGCTTGTTAGGCAACGAGCACTTGAAGCGCCACCTACAATTCAATCGAGAAATTAACCATCGCGAGCTTGGATGGGAGCGAGAACAACCACTCACTTCAGCAGTGGCTCGTATTCCATATATACCACCCGCTCTTGCAACGTGATCAACGCATGGAACTGTATACAAAATATCTGCCCTTGCAGGATAGTTAATTAAATATGATGTCCCGGTATTTTTCCGTTAGCCGGGCGCAAGCAAAAAATCGCCAAATAATGTAGAATTCCGCCAAATTTCTTACAACCCGAAAATTACAATTGGCGACATTTTCGCCCTGTCATTCGCTTCGCTTGGCGACTTGGCTGCAATACACTTACATTTTGCGCTCTGTCATTCCCTTCGTCATGACATGGCTGGCGCCTGTTCATGGCCATGACCGGCTCATGCTTCACCACACAATCATGACACTATGCCCCTGTCATCTGCCTGATGACCTGGCTCGCGTTTGTCCACGGCGACTTGGCTCGCGTTTGGTCTGCATGGTTGGTCTCGCGCTGGTCTCACAATTGGCGACACGAGTCTCGTCATTCCCACAAGGTTCTGTCACAATGCGTTTGCCCATGGCGTGACTGTTCGCGGCCGTTCATTAACAGCTCATTAACGGAAAAGTACCCAGAATTTAATCACTACTCATCGCCCTGCGAATAATAATCTAAAGTGGATTAACCACTATCCACCTTGTAGAAAATAATATTAAAGCGCCCACCCAGCGGTGATGTAATGTGAAGTGGATAACCTACAATCCTTGTGGTACACTGCTTCTATTTTATATTTGTTATATTGAGTTGTTTCATTAAAGATTTGTTTTTTCTATCGACTTTTTCATGCATAACAATTCTCAACACAAGCAAAAAAAATTACCAACTTTACTATTAAATGTTCTAATATAAAGCTTAAGAAATAAGTTATCCTGGTGAGACAGCCAGCTTACTGCAAACCCTATTAGACCATTACTGATCAGCTAAAAATTTGAAAACATGAAAAATTCTATGAATAATGTTCTGAAATTCTAAGTGCTAAATACGTAACTTGAACGGCTACATCAG
>BGPR01009578.1:0-56784 GCA_013235015.1 Araneus ventricosus
CACGACACACTACAGTACACAGTATGCAAGCAAATATACAACTACTCGTCATTATACCGGTTGTGAGGAAAGCCAGTGCCTTCTGGAAAATTAAGCCTTTCAAAGACTGTGGGAAGTATGCATAAAACCAAATTCATCAATTTGCAAACGGTACGCTGTTTTACCATCTCTGATTAGAGCCGTTATCCCTCAAAAACTTAAGAAATCGCAAAAAAAAAAAAAAAAAAAAAAATTGAAATAATTTCTCTTATTAATTCAATTTCAAAAATATTTTAATACTAGGTTTCATTACCAGAAAAAATACAACATTAAAAGGCTTAAACAATTCTAAATTGAAGTTAAAGTGAAGCTGCATTTTAAGTTTGTAAATTTTTATAGTACCTAACAGAAAAGCTAATTGCTAAACTATACACTAGTAACTTTAAAAAAAATCTTAATTATATACTTTGTTGTGCATTAGGCCTCTCTGTTTAAATTAAAGAATAGCTAAATTATTGTACCAGTTCGGATAATATAAAATATAACACACCTAAATATGTCGCCTATCCCAAAATAATTAGCAAAGCAAAAAAAATGCTATGAATAGTTGAAAGTAATAACTATATTGAATACAAGACTGAAAAATTCTGAATTTCATTTTGAAATTTTTTACACAGTAATTCTAAATTGTGGACTCTGAGTATAAGGTTTTCATTAAATATTATAAAAATTCAAGTATATATACGCTAGAGCTTAGAAGTAATTTATTAATTAAACTCTTCACTGTATTTAGAAGAGAAAGGCAGATCAAAATTACTTGTAAGATATAATTTTTTTTTAAATGTTTATTTAAAAGTTACTCGAAGCATTTCTGTACAGTGATAATGTACATTATATTTATAGATTTATCTATGCAATAAAATCTACATCTAACATGTTTTGTGCTAATTATTTTAAATAGACAAAAAAAAAAAAAAAGACTTCAAGATCTTTATAGATATATAGTACAATGACACAATATAAAAGATTCAAAAACATCTTCACTTTCGAACTTGTCTCCAACTTAGAAATTACATATAATTAGATAAGAAATATTCAAAATAATAATGGTAAGTTAATGCAATTAAAAATTATTTTTAATTTTAGTGTAACCACAAAGGAATTAACCCCGCCCTGGCCTAGTATCCGGGGTAGACTGAATGAAATGGTTGCTGTGAACAGCAAATTTGGGCACAGTGTCTGACGCACCGTAAGCAACACGTGCAATGACCCCTCAGACAGAAGTACGACTCGTCATCAGTGTGGAAGTAATTAAATCCCAAACCATTACTGGGAAGCGAGAACCTGCTTACTTGTATGGCAACTCTTCATCCCCACTGAGGTCCCCTGGCTGCTGGTGGGATTTAATTTTAGTGCTAAGTGCATAATCCAATTCTGGTATTTATATCAATATAAAATAAATTTGCTGAGAAACTGGATTCCATTTTAATTTTTGCAATTAAATCACGATATTCAATTATACTTAACTCTTGGAATTTATAAGCAATATTATCCCCAGCAATGTTCCACAAAACAATGAATATATATTTTCAATGTTAAAGGAAATTGTAAAATACTTTCCTCAATCATACAATAACCCCCCCCCCCTTTAATTTTGAGTGTTATCAAAACGTATTGTGTCTTGCTACATCAGCTGAGGAAAAATGGAATAGTGGATCTGTGATTTTTTTAAGAATTATTCCCCAGCCTCAAACACATCCCGACTGTTTTATAAATGTGTTGTTACATATAAATAAACTTGCATCTGCCCAACAGAGGAACGAGCATTATTGATGGGCTACTGCAATAATAATAAATTATGAAAATACTACATAAAGCTATTATAATTATCAGATTAAGAGTATAGAAGTGATAAAATTAATTTTAATAAAAGTGGCTGAAAAGCAACAAAAAAATATAATAACCAATCAAAGTAATTAATTTCTGTAGTAATGGAAATTTTACATTGATTGAATTGAGTAGATATTAACCAGAAAAAAATATAAAATATTTTGCACTCAGTGCAAACTTTGTTGCTAAGTGAGGGTACAAAATCTATCTAAGTGTTGAGTATTTTTGGTTCTACAACTTTCAAAAGTGACTTCAGGGAAAACTACCATTTCTATGGGGTAAACTGACTTTCTCAGTATTAACACCTAAAAAGAAAAATCATGATGGTGGATCTTACAAAGTATCAAATAAGTTTGAATGAAAGTGAAAAATTTCTGCATTTTTACATTTACACTGCTGGCCTAAATCACAGCACAATTTGTAAAATGCGAAAAATTGGGAGTTAATGTGGATACAACGGTTCATCATCAGTTGTGGAGAATTGGGCAACATACAGTCGTGGGAACTCGGATTTTATGGTGAAGATTTGGTCACGAGGGCATGTAGGGAGGCGACCAGAAAGCGATGAAGAAGAAAATGACTTGGGCTCATTCCATTTCACAGAAAGCTGATTATGATTTGCAACTTTCACCAATGGTTTTGTTTGCTGTGCGCAATACTTTTACACACTTAGGTAAAAACAGCATGTATATATGGGAAGATATAAAGATTTTCTTTAAAAAATCCTGATTTTTTACGCTTATAATACGCAGAGTTTCAGACAAATTATACTTACAGAATGGTTTTATTGAATTGCTGCTAAAGGTTGAATATTCTAAATACCCATACATAAAATTCATAATTTAAATTACAGTCAGACGATTACTATTCGAAGATGTGGAAAAACCCTCATAATTTTGTTTCTCTCAGACATCAACAGAAATTCTACTTGCTGCAATGCCAATATCTTTCTAAATCTTAATGATATTTGACTAGAATTTTTATATAAACTGAAAATGCATCTGATTTCTAAATTATAAAAGAAATTTATACTATGTTTTGCACATGCTCAGTAAAAAATTATTTACTACAAATAATTCATATTTATTCCAATATTCAATTTTTAATACAATGCTTTACTAACACATTGCCACATATTCTGTAAGTTTCATACAATTTGGTTTGAAAACTCTGCATGCTATAGCAAAAAACAATGAAAAATTTGGGATTTTTTAAAGAAAACCTTTATATCTTTCCGAATATGTATTAAAGTATTGTGCACGGGAGGGGGGGGGGAGAGAAAACTCATAGATGAAAGTTGCAAATCATTATCAGCTTTCTGTGTAACAAGGTGAGTCCAAATCATTTTCTTCACTTTCTGATCTGTCTCCTAAATGCCCTCATGATCAAATCTTCACTGTAGAATGTGAGTTCCCACGATTGCATGTTACACGATTCCCCCCGACTGATTGTGAACCATTGTGTTCATAAATTACATTTTACAAATTGAACAATACTTTTGGTCAGTAGTGTATACTGAAGTATAGTTAAATACTAATTAAAAATTTAATGGGTTCAAATAAATCAGTAATATTTTTAATACATAGATTTCATTTTTATCTCAAACCTATTACCAAGGAATAAGACATATAATTATTTGCAACTTATAATTAAAATATATTTAATTTGCAATCTCAGCTTAAAAGAAAAAATTGGTAACTTTCATTACAGCATATGATGGTTTATTTTCATCAAAATATTTCAAATAATGTAGATTTTAAAATGTAAATAGAAAAGATTTAATTCAAAAAATTAATTTTAAATAAATTTTAAGAAAAGGAGTTTATGCATGAAAAAAAATTAGGAAGCCAATAAATATTTCATATTATTTAAATTGTTTTAAAATAAAAAAAACTAAACTTAAATTCAAAATAAAGGACTATTTTGAACAGTTTTGTAAACAAAATTAAATCATCTCTAATTTATCACAAAACATAGTTAAAATAGTTGGAATTTAATCCTAGTGAATATCATTCTTGTTAGTATATTCAAGAGGGTAGCCCCACAGTAAGGATGTTTATCAGCTGAGAAATGCCCTACATTAGGCATGTTCTATTGAGGTAATTATTTCTATATTTACTTTTGTAAGCTTTCATCTTCTTCTCCATTTTCATTAGGTTTTTGAGCTCGCAAAGCCTCCCATATTGTCACCTAAAAAAAGACAAATAAATAACAAAACATTCTTTCATTGTTTTATGTATATTTTATTCTTAAATAAAAAAAAAATTATTAGAGATAGGAAATGAAAGGGTGAGGGAAAGACATGTGCGCTTAAGTTTAACAGTACTTATAACAGCAAAAACATTCAATATATATTTTTATACTGTACTCAAAAAGTTCTATTTGTTTTCGTTCATTTTCTCGCATTAAAATAGTTTTAATTTGTAGTAAAACTTCGATTAACTGTCACTATCTGGACAACGGCAGTAACGGATAACAGAAATCTCTTAATGCATACGTACAGTAATGTGATTTCACTGCTGGCTTGAACAAAAATGAAAACAAAATCCTTTAAGAGTTAACAATGCATGCACGTTTTATTTAATTTTACTAAATGGTGAATATAAACTTCAATACAAGAGTAGTAATGCACAGAAATGTATTGCAATACTTATGAGCTTGCATTACTTTGACGATGACGGATAACAGAAACTGACGGTTTTACCGTTTTTCAAGATGCTTCTCCCGTCAAGCATCTTAATTACACGATGCAAGTAAATTGGAATATTTAGTTTTCTTTTTTCATTTCCTTTAGCACCTTCTATATAGAGTAAGAAATTATGGGAGATCAACGATGATCGTATTAAAAAACTAAACAGCATCACATTTTCCATTCATGTTTCAGAAATCTACGAAGAAAGTTAACCGGAACTCCGCTTTAGCATGATATTGATTCAAATTAGCACTGCTATCTACAGTATAATTTATATTTGATATTTGAATAAATATCAACCAAAAATGCATGATTTTACAGAATGCCATAAAATGTTTCTAATTCTGGACAAATACATCATCTCATTTCGATACTTTTTCTATATTTTAGGACTCGATTTAACCTCCTCAGACACAAGACCAACTTTGAATTTTAAATTTCATTAATTTTTGCACATACAGTTTTTAAATACATCAAAAAATACCAAGAAAATGTTGAAAAAGATTTCAATTTTTTTAATCGAGAAAATTAGTATCACCTACAGGAGACATTGGGTCATACTGACATATACGTTGCAGTAAATAACAAATTTTAATTTAATGATATTTTGCAAACAAATTTAGCTATTTTGCCAAACTGAAGCAGAATTTTAAATATTATAGTTGCCTTTATTAATTTGAGCAACTTTTTTTTTTAATTAAAAAATAGATTACAAATTTATTAGAAATCTTGCTAAATGTAAATAAACATTTTACAAATCACTTAAAAAGGGTTACAACGCCTTGCAAATAAGTCTCCACATTTTGCATAGGGAAACTAATAAGATGAGAATTGTGTGGAACAAATCACACTTCTACGCTTTTATAAAAAACCAATTCAATTTTAAAAAGATTGTGTTAAGTTTACCTTTTTAATGCATTCTGTTTTTAATATTCATTTGTCAAACTTCAATTAACTCACCTGATCTTCTTCACTCCCAGCTTCCATAAGTGATTGTTGAATAGCATACTGAAGAAGTTCATCATCTTCATCAATGCTCAGAGGACGAAGGGCATCAGAACCTGGAGAGAAAAACACCGGTTTTGAACACGTCTGGGATGAAACAACACCGGGGAAAATGCAAAAGATAACACGGGCGAACGGGGGAAAAATTTGGTGCACGAAATTTTTTAACTGATTTTGACTATATTTGGTGTGCTGGTTTCAAATATGAGAACAGTTTTCTCCATCAGCTCTACTTTTTGAGATTCAGTGTAGCTTATTTATGAAATAGTCGAGACTTTACAGAACAAGCTATTCCTTGAACAGAAGAATCATATGAAAAGAAAAAAAAAATATTTTCATCTGTTCTTAGAAAGGAAGTTGTGTGATGAATGAAAGAAGATTCATACGAGTCTCTTCTTCAGACACTAAATGTAACAAAATCGTCTTGTGGGTGTCCGTGAATGCAGTCCATAAGCAGGATAAAAAAAATAGAGTTCTTTATTTAACAAATATTCTGGGAAAAGACAAGTAGCACAAGTATTAAAACAGCACTGGGAAAAATCTTCAACAAAGATCATCAATAAATCTCGGACACAGCACTTCCAATAGTGCTCCAAAGGTTTCTTATTAGCTCACCAGCTTGCTTACTGATCAAACTCCAACCGACTACTCTTTATTTGAGAGCTGGCTTTTATACCTTTTCAACAGGAAATGACGTCAATACATAGGAAGTGATGTAATCTCTAAAAGGTTCATGAAATTACTGGCTCCCAGTAGAGATAGGACGAGAATTCAGGATTTTTCCAGAAAATTCCTTTTGTCGCCAAGTTTGTCACCAAGATTACCATGTCAAGGAAAAAAACTTTACAACTTCATAACATGGTCATGAAGAAGATTAAGTTCCATGGACATCAATAAGTAATTTGTGTGTCCTTTCTCATTGGGGTCACATGAAACATCCTTGTTTCTTGTGCCTATGGGATAGCAAAGCCAAGCAATATCACCGGATAGGGAAACGAGTGGCCAACAAAAGAGAACATGGTTGTTGGAGAAAGAAATGACGTTCACGAGCACTTAAGCACACAGACGGATTTTAATAGAGAGAGTGCGAGTCGTCTGCTCTGGCACTTTCAGCTCTGGGAGCAAAACTCATGCTTGTTTTAGGAAATCACCTCCGTGCGATAGGGGCTTTAGTCGGATGAGACAGGATCATCTTGCACCCGCTGCATATAAAGCTAGGGTCAATGAAGCAGTTTATGAAAGCCCTTGATCAGAATATATATGAATACAGAATGGTTTGTACACATATATATGACAAAAAAAATGTCTGGCATAAGTGCAGAAACAATCATCATTTTGTGGATACTATGAATGAGGCAGAGCGAAAATCGCGGATCTCATCTGTCCTTGTTCTCAACAGCTTTAGTGACCTTGGTAAAAGGCTCATTATTTAAACAACCATTTAGACCGTTCACCTGAAATTCTTGGCAGTACTAGTGAAGAAAAAGGATAACAATTTTACCAGGACATAAAGACAGTGGAGGACCGATACTAGGGGAGATGGGACATTCTTAGGGTTGCACATTACTGTAGAATCTGCAAATTAATACGATGGCAGATTACTGCAGGGACTTTGTCGGTCAAAGTTTACTCAAGAATGTCAAACAAAAGTAGCTTTCAAAGTGGAACAAAATAACTTAAAATTTATGAAGGAAAAGATTTTTTAAAAATTTAAGGCCTATACCCTAAGCCTAATTTAATGCCTTAATGTAATAACCGATCTAACAAACAAGAATTGATGAGTAATAACTAATGTAATATTTCTTTTCAGATGAAATACACACGCAAAAAAAAAAAAAAAAAATCGGGTAAAAAATCTCTGGCACCAAAATGTGTGTTGGCCTGTGTAATTAATATATCTCCATTAATAAAAAAATTGTTTCTGAGAATTTAACTTAGTGCTAAAACTTATATAGATGAACTTGGCTAATTCAAAGCTGATGGAAACCATAATAAAAATTCTAATTAAAAATAAACCTGGGTCTAAAAATGACAACAGCCAGAAAAAAAAGATAATTTTAAAATTAAAAATGCAAATAAAGATTTATTTTTAATACTTATATTAAATAAAGTAATAGTAACTATAATTAAAATGTAATCATTTTAAAAATGCTAGTTTTAATAAATAAATACGTAATTTTAATAAACGGTGTATAGCACTTTAAATGCAACAACTGCACAGTAAAATTTCAAAATAAACAGTACAGTTCACATCTTAACACGTTCAGATTTTATTGCAAAAGTGATTTTTTTTTTATTTTTTTGCTTTTTCGGATTAAATACATTGTGCAGCAATGAAGTCCTAGAGTGAATAAAGGGCCTTAAAAATTATTCCTATATGATCATAAAGGACACAAGTTACAAATGCAGTTAACTAACAAAAACCAGTCAGAAATAAAAACCATTTTTTAATTTTTTTCCTTTTGACTAAATAAACAAAATTCAAATTATAGACATTATTTTAATATTATGTTAATAGGAAATACAAGGAACTAGAGAAAAATTCGAATTATTGATAAATTATCATCATCGATCAGATTAACGAAGTTCCACTGTATTTCATAACCAGGGCAAGGTTAAATGATACAAAATAATGTAATCACTGCAAAATCTAATTCAAGAGTCTACATCAGAGTTATATACATCACAAAGACCAATATATCTAGTAAAAAAATATCTTTATTAAGAAGCCAACTAGAATGAGAGTGCACTATTGAGGAAAAGTTCTCTAGAACAATAAATATAATTTTCATTTAAAATCTCCAGCTTTAATTTAAGCAGAAATTCAAAAAGAAAAAAAAATCACTTCGATATAGCAAAAGTGTCTGGAAATACAAAATATTTGAGCAATCAGATAGTAACTTCATGAAAACCCACTGAATAAATAATCTGCCTCTTTATATGTTAGACCAACGTTAACTCTGCATTAAGAACTGCAGCGATAATTAGTGGCACTTTAACCCCCTGCCAGTATTGTGTAAATACAGTTTGGGCATCTCGAATGAGCCATAATCGGAATGCCTGAACTGACTCTGCATATGAGAAAAATAGATGTTTTTATTCTGCGGAGCTTGGACTCAGTTTGTCAGTGTGTAATGCCATTCAATTTACTACTGTTACAACAGATGGTGGCACTCATTCTTCACTAGTTTTAGGGATGACATTCATCAAAAACATCGTTTTGCACAGTTCATCGGATTTTTTAAGTTTCTCAGTCAATTTTGCAAATTTTAAACCAAAAGGTTCTTAAAATATTTTATTATATTTAGCTCAGTTAGTATTTCATTCGATTTATTCTGGTATAATTAAAGTATCTGAGTAAAATCTATATAATTCTCTTATGTAGCGACAAAAAAGGGTCGAATTTCTTAATCGCTGTTTGGCAACAGCTCACGGGTTTGGTTTGTTTACATCGGCAGAAAGTCGGAGACAATTTTTTTTTTTTTTTGGAGTTAAATAGTTTGAACAAAATAAGTTTAAGTCTTGCAGTTTCGATTAGGCAAATGAATTAATGTCTCCTTAATATGTCCTTTTTAGTTAAAAGGCTGAGGAATGAGGTATTTCACCTTTCGATTACTCACATTTCCCGAGTTTTAAAAAACATAAGTGACTACCCAGAGAAAAATTTGGTTATGGTTTCAATTTTGAATAGTTAAAATGAGCAAGTTTCAAGCCACTTTTCTCTTTAAATTGTCCTTTTTTAGGTAAAAGGTTGTAAAATGGGTTATATCATCTCTTGACAACTTACATTTTCTGAGGTTTAACACATAAATAACTGGCCAGAGAGAAAAGTTTGATTTTATTGGCTAAATAATAATTGGAGTGAGTGTGAATATATGTAGGGAAGCTTTCCTCAGCAACATTTCATTGAAAATAGGGCACGTTTAAAATTTTGGTGGAATGAAGTTAGAGCAAATAAAACTGTTGAAGATATTTTCAATTGTATATGGAAAGAAGTTTTAACTGACTGATTTCTGATTGATGTAAATAATTTTGATTTTTAAACATCTTATCATTCAAATTTCTTTCTGACATTTACAGATATACCTCTGTGCTACCAGAAGATTTTAATTTTAGTAATTGATAAAAAATTCATTTTAGGAGTTCGTGCAATTCCAGATTATTTAAATTTACTTTCAGTAATTAATGTATTCATAATTTCCTATTACTAGCAAAAATGCATAATTGTAGGATGAGTGAGCGACGCGAGATGGGATCACGTAGTGACCCCAAAAGAAACGTAACGTGACTTTTGGGAGTTGGGGAGCGGAGCGAGCAGGGAGTGTAACCCCCTAGTATGACTATAAACCATTACAGATAATGGTAATTTCATTTCATTTAATTTTTTTACAAAATAACCTATTCCTAACCTTTTTATTATGAAAATGCACAAAATTAAAAAGGGGGGGGGGAATTATTTCTGACATTTTTCTGCAACATACCCCACAGGTGAGGGGTTAATTTTGAACGGAGTGATGTCATAGTTAAATGATAAAAGTCTCTGTGCATGTTGCTGCAACATCCAACTGCATGCTGTTTTGGACTGTGCTGTAATGCCTCATCCTTTTCCCTTCCATGGCAAAATGCACGATGGATTGGCATTGTGACCCCATTAGTAGAGTACAAAGCAAGGCAAAGAGAGGGTGATATGTAGCTTTTCATGCAAGCATCCAGTTTAACCTAAGACTAAACATTTATAATTTCGCATGCACTAGTTTTACCGAACCTGAAATGCAATTGAACGCACCTGACACATTTAGCTTTCCAAGATCTTCAATTAGCTAATTAACTTCTTGCTACACTGGAGACAGGGCAATGCAAATCAATGTTATTGCAAACATAATTTTAAATAAATCAACAGAATGATAAGTCTTTCAAATGACAAGTAAAATTTGGATGGCAATCACACGTCCTTTATAAATGATACTGAAACATCAATAATATACAATTGACAAAATTATGATTGGAGAAACAGTTTTCATTTAATATTTATAAAAGAAAGATTAAAATTATGCTTTATTCAAATGCATTTGAAGTTTTGCTTTTACCACAATAATAAATATACTAAGAATTTTTTTTTTTGCATTTGATTTATCCATTATAAAGACAGTTTTTCTTTTTAATAGAGTTTTTAGTCTTGAAGCAACTTTCCTAAAGATTTAAAAAAGAAATTTAGCACATTTACTCAGTTTTAATAAATGTAATAAAATTCAGCACTTCAGAAATTCACTTAAACTAATAGATGAATATTTATAAAAATTTTTAAATAAAACTAATATTGCATAAAAAATGGTGAACACATCTCATTTGAAAATACAAATTATAGGAACTTTTGACACATATTACAAGAATATATACTTTTGACATATTTATTGTATGAAAAAGTTCAAACCAATAATTAAACTACCACATGAAAAACAAGGCTGCTATTTCAGAGAGTGAATTTTTAATACACAACAGTAATTCGAAAATCATTATCTTGACAATATTATTATATCAATCAATTTCATTTTAGATTAAAAATCAATTTTCAATAATGTAATGATGAAGAACATTTATAAAATTATTTTTTTTTAAACTTAAAAATGCAAGTATTACCATATTAAGAAAACAATATATTTCACAAAAATTGCAACATAAACAGAGATCAAACTGGATGCTGCAAAATATGCTTGATTATATATTCTAAACTTTGCTAACAATGTCTTAATTCAAAACATGCAAAATGACTAATAGTGAACTGGTTGAAAACTCTCTATGCAATTTTACCAAAACCATATTACTTCAGCAAGCAGATCTTATGGCTGTGCATCTGATGACGAGATGCTTTGAAAGACTTAGGGCATCAGTGTGGGCTGTTATTCACAACTTATGTACGCATATATTTAGGGTTTCCATAATCGCAGCAGGTCGTAGGAGGAAGTGAAAACAGTTTGGGACAACAATTATTTATTTTTAGTTTTTAAAAATCCAAGAAATTAAAATTCAGAAAAACCAGTGGGAATGTTCTCCCCACATTTGCTTTAGTGACACATAACAAACAGTGATTTGGTCAAATAGCCAAATACCGAATATTCGGTCATATTTCAGGCTTTGCAAAAAAAGTTTCACTTTTGATTCTGAATTATTAAAAAAAATTTTTTTTGAATAAAAGAATTTTCGCGGAATCCATCCCAAACCCGTGACCAACGGGTCATGAAGCTGGCCATCGCACCACTTCTCATCTATTCATGAAAGGAATGCATAAACCACTTGAAGGGAAAATGGATCACAATTTTTGATTTCACTGGAATCTCACCTAGTCGCACATATCCAGCAGGTACTTCGAAGCAACCGTCATCCAGAACGCAGGCGACAGCTTTATCTTCTTTTATAGGAGTCACTCCGGGAACAGATTCATCGAGTGCAAAAATATTTCCAAAGGTGATACGTGCATTTAGAACATGAAAAAGTGGAATTTCTGGGAGGGAGAAAAATTACAAAACTTTTTAGTAGTTAAAACTGGCCATAAAATAAACTTTCCCTTTTTCTTCACCAAACATGAAATAGCAATAAATAAGTACATGAAAACAAATATTTGTTAAAAGAAAATAACTATTTCGTATTTTCAAAGTTCATAGTAAAATTATATAAAAAGTTAAACATCTAAAAAATAATCATCCACTTTTTTTCAGTGAATTAATTTGTAAATATTCTGGTAAGTTCTAAAAAGTTAGTATTTGCGATGAACCTTCCTTTCACTGCCATCAAAAATTATAACTTCGAAGAACATACAATAAAAGTTATGTATAATCCACTAAATTTTCATGCTGCAAGTTACTTAAAGACCACAATGAAAATCAGAATAAGAAACTCGCCTAACTTTTAAAATTAAATTGCAAAATCAAAAGGTTAGTTCAAATAAAAAAAAAAAACTTTTTTTTTGTCAATGAATCAATTTTAACAATTAACAATAGAGTTATAAATTTATGGATTTACAAAAAAAATCCCTAATCAACGTACTTGCATGTTTATTCTCAATTCTAAAATACTATTATTAAATATTATGAATCTATAATAATACAGGATATTGCTTCACATCTCCTCCAAACATAAAATTTAAGAATAATTTATAAATTTTTTAAAGATACAAAGGGAAACAAAATAAAATTCTCTCTTCAAAGCTGCCAGAATCAAGTTTTGCAAGTAAAACAAGACCAATTAACAACTGGAATTTCTTTCTGCTTGATTAAAATTTCTAAAAAAATAGCACTTTTTGCATAACCAGTGAATTATGTTTAAACTTAGCATTGTTAATGCCCAAGTTAATTTAAAGTATAAATTTCATTAAAACTCTTCTGAATGAGGTTCGAAACACCAAGACTAAGACAACTGTGAAATAAAATTAAATTTCGAGGGTTTTTAAAAATTTCTCTTTTTTAGTAGGAAAAAAAAAAAAAAAATATCGAGGAATTGGTAGAAAACCATTTCAAAACTTTTTTATACATACATATTAAAAGATTTTTAAAATATAGCAAAATCTCAAAAAAATAAGGGGTTCACAGGGGTTCCAAGAAATTCTCTCAGAAGAATTTTCTGACATTTGTCGGAATCCCTTACAGGAAAGAATTCCTGTTGTAATATGTTAGAATCCCCACAGGTGGGTGACACCTCGAAAAAGTCCATCTGCCAGATTCTTTTTATATTTTTTTACCTTGCTCACTTTTTGCCTTTTTTCATCTTGTTAGGTAGTTTATTGTATCAAAATATAAGATTACTTTCGAATTCCTTGCATTACTTTGAAAATACATCAAAAGAAAATCAATCAATAAATAAAAATGATAACTTCAAAATCTGGTTAATTGGTCGCACATGCCAGTTGGAAATTGTTTAGGAGATTGGGAACACATATCGACAAAGCAAAAAAGACACCATGGAAAGCAATTGGTTTAGCCACGGAAGTGAAAACGTAACTGCCCTCAAATGCGGATGCTGGGTGTTGATGATTAAAAAGGCCAAATATGCAAAAAGATATACAAATACCAAAAAGGTACAAATTTAATTTCAATTCATTTACATAACTAAAGCACCAACAAGAAATATACTTGTGAGATAACAGTAAATTAAAAAAAAAAAAGGTATTTTATCGATTGTATAATTTTAAAATAAAGTATCTAATTTAAATGCTTACTTACCTATTTTAACAGGAAAACCAGCTGGAAGTTGCAATGTAATAAAGTCTCTCAATTTTGCAAAATGTGTACTGCTGATAGCCATCAAATCAACTATTGGCAGGATCTTAAAAACGGAGAGGGTAATAAAAAAATAATTTTATTTCACAAAATATAAATTGCTAGTTTTGAACTAAATTGCACACATATGTATGTGTATTTTCACCAAGAACACACGATAAATAAGGAAAATACTATTTCAACAAATAACACAAATTTCACAGACACATCAGTTACAGAAAAAATTGTTTCATGATATCTTACTCCATATTAAGACTAACATTCACTTTATATCTGTTTTTAGATCACTGTGGTGCTGAAAAAAGTGTATTTTATACATAACAAACCAGAAAATTTAATAATTCCTTCATGTTAATTTTTCCATAAAACTATTTATGGACTAACCATGTGTCAATATGACTATTTTGCCTTCAACGGTAATTATTAAATTCTTAAAAATATTCCAAATTTGAACTAAAATTGCACAAGCCTTTGATGTCTCATTTAATACAAGAATACTGTTCACAAATTAAATTTACCATTTGAATCAAGTGCTAAGAATAAAAAGTCACTGACAAATGTTATGGATTCATAGATTTAAGAGCACACATTTTACATAATCATGATTTCCTGCAGGTATAAAAAACTAAAATATTACTTGTTCTGGAAGTGAGAGAGGATAGTTTTCACAAAGCCAAAGGTTTGCTTTGAATTTCTGTACTTTTGTTGAAATTTCTCTAGGACGACCTATGTCTCTGCCATCCAAGTCAACTTCTGGATCGAAGTATTCTTCTGGGGTGATGTGGCATGGATTGCCACTCCACTCTTCTTTATTTTCCTGAAAAAGCAAATGCACCTATTCCGAGACTTGAATGAAATGGGCAATTTATCATCGCATTTTCAAATTAAATAGCTGCTAATTACAAAAGCAACTGCTGCTTCCATATCCACTACAAGATCACTGACAATGAAAGGTAGATGATGAGATTGAGTATTATAGCATTTCACATACAAGTGCTTTTTACATTAAAAATATTACGCAGGAAAGTATTTTCACCCTGAGCAATGCCAAGCATATCAGCCAGTTTGTGTATAAACATAACAGTTATATTTTTTAGATACATTCACTAATAAAGTTCTTACAATTGTTTTATTAGTTAACGAGTTGATTTATCTATAAACACGCACACCAACTATTCAGTATTGTTCTCAAAAATCTAAAGATAACATTTTTCTCAGGCATTTTTGGAATAATATATTTGAATGATTATAATTGTATGTCTACATTAACAACTAATATAAAAAAAGTTAGTAGTAAAAAAAAGTAGCAGAGTCATTTATGCATTTAAACAACAAAAAATATTGCAAAATTGACAAAGATTAATTTGAGTGCCCTTCACATCATGGGATTTCGATGCCAAGATCGTTAATTAAAAGCATATTTAAAAAAGCTATTCAACATGACGTGTGTAATAACAGCAGCACTTTTAATCATACTGTAACATTAATGAATACTGAACAACCTTTGGAATGAAGCATTAGTTAATAAAATAATCCAAAATGAAAATCATACAAATCAAGGAAAACAGTCCCTGAAACTGAAATGTTAGTTCTGCGAGCACAATGCTTATTTTTCGGTTATTCACTTACGCCATTGACTGCAGGCACGGCCGTCTTCTCTTCCACCTCAACAATGCCCAGCAATGATTGCAAAGGAGACCGTGAACTTTTATGCCGAATTTTATCAGCTTCTGTTAAATGCTCTGATCTTGTCTTAGTAACCAATTCCACATTATTTGCACTAAAAACCTGCAAATAGTAATAAAAATGATTTGAATTCAATAGGGCACAAATATTCAAAAACTTGTAGTCGCATACTTATAAGTGATATGGAACAAGATAAATAAACTTTATATTATATTTTTAAAAACATCTGTAGGGTTTTTAACCCTTTCTGGTTTGATTAAGAGCATTTAGTGCCACAAACAAACAGCCTTTCAAAAGCAACAAGAATGGAATGCTATCACGCACGTGCACCCCTCCCTCAATAAATTAAGTAAATACATTATAGCATCTACAACTCATCTCGGCATGCGAATGTGCAAGATCAAATATGGCTGGCAGAATTTATTACACATTTCACTTCAAGAAGTTTCCTTTTAAAATTAACGTAAACATATACAAATAAAGATTTAACTAAATTACAAAGCCTAATGATGTTTTCTATCAATGAGATATTTTTGCCTTCTTTACACCAACCATTTTATGATGCATTTCTCTCCCCTTATGAATTTCCTGAATGTTTGATCAAATAAAGAAAATGGAAACGTTTTTAGATACTTTTTTTACCCATGCACATGATCATACATTTAATGATGATGTGATGATTTTAATAAAAACAGTTTTACTTTTATTAGTATTCTAAAATATATAATTTTTTTATTTAATTATTTTCTATTCAATTTTTAATTGATAATTCATTATTCAAAATATTATGGAATCTTGGGGAAATGCTAGGTGAATTAAATTTTAATTAAGTTAATCATTTAACTAATAATTAAATTCTGAAAATATTAAAATAGTGCATTATCATTCAGAACATACAAGTGTACAAAATTTCATCTTTACAAGCATGAAACAAGTGAAAACAAATTAAGAGCATATAAAAAAAATAATTTACTTTGCTTTCATGCCCATTCACTACTTCATTTCTATCACTTCTCCAGCCCCAAATGCCACTTTTGTTTCTGAAGGGGGGAAAAATGTATTAGCACTTGCAAAACATCATCGGAAACAGAAATTTGGAAGTGGAAAATGGGTGCACATCACCTTTCAAAATTTATTTTATCAGTGTCAACAAATGTGGTCACGATGGGGGTCGTAAGGCGAGATGACACCGATTCGGAAGAAGGACGGAAGGCGTGTATGTCGTCCATTTGGGGAGTTAACACTCGCATCTGTTCAACATAAACTTGGCCAGATTCATGATCAATTTCCATCATAGTAGCACTATCTTCTGTAAATTGAAAAGGAAAAAAAAAAAAAAAAATGTGCATCAGGAAAATCTCAACCTTTAAAACAAATGACATCACATTATTTAAAAAAAAAAAAATTAGAATGTGCTGCTACACAGCAAGACGACAAATTTCTGAATATATTGCGCCCCCAATGGGATTTATTTTACTAATTTTAAAAGTTGACTTAAGTAGATACAAGACAGATTTCAACTGATAAAGAGAAATTTTCTACAAATCAATGATTTGACATTTATTTATGAGCATAAACAAAATCATTCTACATGCTACAGGTTTTCTTGAATGTCTATCAAAAAATGTTGAAAGACATTTAAACACTAGTTAAGTTTTTTCAGAAATGTCCAATCGAAATCTATTTCCTTTCCTGAACGTGTAATGTATTCCCCTTATTTCTGGATGGATTTAATTTTAGTGAATAACTTTTTCATTAAATACTTTGATGAAAAGCAAATTTAAACACAAGGCCATTACTTACCTTCAAGATCAAATTAATCACTCACAGTAATTATTGTTGCATAAACAAATAGAAGTTTTAACATACTATGGTCTGTAATGTACTGCTCAAGAGCTTTTCAGCCTTCAAGGGCTATACAAAGAATAGAAATACTTGCAAGGTAGTTAGTTCTTTCACAACATATCTCCTGCACAGTATTAATCTGTATCAAGCCTTGTGTCAAAATATTTTAAAATGCTATCTTTTATAAAGTATTTTGAAAGCTTGATTTTAGAATTGAATTTGACTACTCAATAAATATATAGGTTTGAATATTTTATCCAGATAACTTACAAATGCATCGTTTTAATCACCTAATATTTTGCATTTGTGAAGTCTAAACTCTTTTTCTTCACTTATATTTCAGAATTATCCCAGATAGCACGTAAGTTTGCAGCAAGTTTGATTTTGACTTGTCATGGCAAAATTTGACGCGTCAAACTTGAATCGAACTTGTAGCAAGTTCGATGTGACAAGTAGCGCCACCTCTTTGCAAATCAAACTTGCAGCAAGTATGCAAAACAAGCTTCCTGCAAAGACAGCACAAAGAGATAATTATCTTTGTCTCTGTTTAAAAAAAAAACATCCGATTTTTAATAGAATCTCCTAGACCGTCCTTCTTTTTATTAATTCAATAAATCAATGATAATTTGTAGAAAAACCTAACATTTTTATAAAAAAATTTTTGAAACATTTTCCATCTTTTTACTAAATATATCACTCGCACTTTAAAGAAAACTATATCGCCTTTTTCTTAATGTTGAAATTTTAGCGTTTATAAACAAAATTAAACCGAAAAAACAGTCAATGTTTGTTGAAAAATAAACTTATACATTTTGTCCCATTTTAACGTAATTACTTTTGAACTCTAATTTCATAATTTATTCTACTAGCAAAACGTTGTTATTAGCGAAAATCGTTCTCTCTTTGACTTCAAATCATATTCTCAACTCAAAATTTAATGAAATCGAGAAAAAAGTTTAAAATAAATCGTATACGAATCGAAGCGACCGATGTATTAGCGAAATCTATCTTCTCCTGTCGTAGCCGAACTGGTCTAGTGGTATCGGCCTCTGTCTACTAATCGGTAGGTCGCGAGTTCTATCCCGGGTTGCGTTCGTACTCTGTTTTTGCTATTATTTGCAATAAGTTTGCACGACAAGCTTGTGGCAAACTTGCTGCAAGTTCGTTTCATGGTGACTTCGAAGCTTTCGTTAACTTGCTGCACGCTTGCTGCAAGCTTGCAGTCTTGTCATGACAAATTTGTGGTGAACTTGCACTCTTGTCATGACAAATTTGTGGCAAGCTTGCTGCAAACTAAAATTGCTATCTGGGATAAATTACTCCTCAGAGTATATGCCCACGAGAAGCATGACAGCAAAAATATGTTCTATTTTTCGTGTATTTCACTCACATTTTTTTACAAAGAACAAATTTTAAACATTTATGCTTTGACTTTTCATGCCGGCAAATCAAATATATCATCAGATGAATGACAAAATAATCTAATTGCCGATTCATCATAGTTTGGGATTTAGATAAAGAAGGACAAAAATTCTCCCAGCAATTCAGTTAAGTCTCTTTTTGCTTACTGCACTACCATCATTGCATATTATCAGACTGAATTTTTTTTTTGTTTTTAAACAACTATGAAAAAGCTAGAAAATCTCTTACTGAAATCCATCTCCAAATTTTCTCTTTGAATTCAAGAGAAATTTTTGAGATAGGGAATTTTCTTTCTTTTTTTCCATTTTTAAAAATTTAACACATTATTCACCAAATTTAAAAAAAAAAAAAAAACTCTGCCAAAGTTCAAATTGCACACACACACACACAAAACATTAATAAACTTCTATAAAAAATAAGTTTTTACATATTATGCATTTTTTCTTCATAATCTGTGCTTGACAAAGTGAATTAATCGTAGGAGAAAATGTATGTGCAGTTATATTTACACATATATATATAATGAGTAATTTATAGTTCCGTAAAAATAGATGCAAGGCTGGACATTCACGACTGCTCCACTCTAAAACCGGTCGTCCCTCAGAAGTGGCGGAGTGAAAGGTTGGATATCAATCCTGCTATTTGGACTGGCAGGCCTTAAATCAAGCAGTGGAACTGAATAGATTTGCATTGCGTGGAGCTGTCATAAATGACCTGCCTAAATGGATGGGCTAAAAAATGGAATAGTGTGGAGTGACACCATGCCATCTGCATGGATTGGAGCACTCGTAAATTACCAGCTTAAAACATGGAAAAAGTATACGGAAATGATCCTGCGATTACATCTTTTTCTCTTTTAGAGTAAAATATATCAACTCAGAATAAAATTTGAAAATTCAAGTAGGTATAAGAAAATAAATGTTACCAAATAATAGACGCAATGTAAACAAATATGAATAAAAAATAATCTTTAAAAAATCATGTTCAATATAAAATAAATGTAGTTTGAAATGTTCATAGAATACTTCATAACATATAAAACTTTATTTAAATACATGATACAATTTCAAATTTAAAAAACAATATTTTTTTTAAAAAGAATAAATAACTTATACAAGTGCTGTCTCAAAAGTATAGACAATTTTCAACTAATTACAATTTTATTAATAAAAATCTGAAAATATTTATTGCTATTTCAAGTTTTCACAGTATTTCATAACTTCACGTACATATTATTCCCCAAAATAAATTAAACCATGAATAAAATTAGAGGATATATAACACCAAAAATTGAGGATTGTAATTTTCAACCCCATATTTTACTATGGCACAAAAACCCAACTTGGTGGACAGCTGAAGCACAGAGTTGAATGGAGGTGAGGACAGATACACAATCTCGTAAATATTTAAACTAATGTTGTCAATAAATCTAAAATGAGACGATGATACAGAACTTAAAATTCCTTCATTATCTTTTGATTTCATCTTTTTACCTGTAAAAGCCAAGAATGTTTGTAAACTGAATCCAAACCTTTCTGGTTATTGCATATCTTCCTCTTATTAACTGGGTTAGGGAGAGGAAAAAAAGGAATCGACAGCTCACTTTTTAAATCAATTTAATTATAACTGCAACCACAAGTCCATTGAGCTATCATTTTTAATGACAAATTCCAAACATGTTACATTTAAATTTTTGTTGATTAGGTTTTGTTTTTTAGCTTGCATCTATGTGATAGGCAAATTGAAAAATCCAGCTAATTGCAAACCATTATTTTGCAATGTGCCATGCTGATTGAAGTATTGCCTAGCATTGTCTAATCAGCCTGGTATTTTTGAAAAATATTGCAATGAGCCAATAGGTTGGTTAGAAAACATGTAAGTATTTGCTCAAAAAACTGGATTTCATCCAGGTTTATTCCAAAAGGCTTTTACCTCAGATTGGCTTTTAAGTAAACTACTGAATTTGTTATGTTTCTTACCGTTGTAAGAAAATGTTAGTCTTCTAAGAAAAAAACCGATTTCGAAACTGCACACCAATGATCTCTGTTTTAGGAACTATTATTACTATTAAACAATATTTACATAATATTGTTCAAATAAGCAAGTTGTTAAAACGAAAATTACAATACAATAGCCGACCAAAAATTGTAAATTTAATCAACTAACTTTGAATATTGTTCTTACGGTTATGAGAAATCTTCAGTGCTCAACTCTTTAGATCTATTTTAATTAATTTGCAAATGCTGAACTTTTACGACACTTTGATAAACACAGTTCACTTGCTTTCTTAGACAGGCCGTGCAGCTTGGTGAGTAGTAGTATGGCATTCCAGAAGAACAAACTTGATTCAGCTCACAATCACATACACATAACCCTGACAAAAAGTAGGAAAATGATTTTTATACTATTCAAAATGCACGAAATTATCTTCTTGATGATATTAGTTTGAAATGCTGTTAATTTATATCTAATCAATATTTTTTTTAAAAAAGATTTTTTGGAAAAGTCCTAATTTAATCCTACATGCCAAATCTATCTTTCAATAAAAAAGACTGGAAAACTGGCAGTGAAATAGATAAATATTAAAACAATAAATAAAAAAAGTTAACCATCTATATTTTTTTAAAAATTTATAACTTTTTAAATGGTTTCTGACTACATAGTTCTTTAATACGTCTTTAATTCAGAACCCAACTATATGCAGTGTCATATTTTTTTATATTAATCAATAAATATTTACTTCATATCCTAATTTTAAATGAAATCAAAATTCATGACAGACTTCTGTGTTTGAACTGTTATGCATTTAGTCGAAAATTTCATTTATTTTCACCAATTGATTTTGAATATATCTTTTCCGAGCTACACCGCCATTCATTGATCATTTTGGGGACATTCTGGAACATTTAAAATCATTTTTAAATCTAGTTTGTTATTTTACAGTTTACTGGGTTTATACCACACACTGGTCTAAATATTCCGTTTTATCTTTTGTCTTCCATAGGGGCTAATTTTGTTCAATGAGATACAATTTCATGGATAATTTCAGTTTAGAAAAATAGTATATAATGGAAATAATAAATACTTTAAATGGAAACTACCCAAATGACAATTGACAGACAGCAAAAAAAGAAAAAGTATTGACTGAATGCTTATACTTTTGCGTATGTATCATGTTCTATTTTTTGTAAATAACTTATTTCCTACGTCTTTGAAAACTCTTTTTGTCTGTGGATGACAAGTACAAAGTAACAAAATATACTCTTTCCAAGAAGCACATAGCCGAATGTCACGACTATTTAAGCAAACTCGAGATCTTATCTACACTTTTGAGACAAACTGTAGCAGAAGTAAATTAAGCACTTACTCTGAAACTTTTATGAGATGCTAACTTAAGAAAAGAGTATGTGGAAGAATAAGGTGAGAATAGGAACAAACATGATAAATTTCTCAGCAGACACATGTGCCATTCTAAGAAAAGGACATTAGCTCACAGTTAATTGTTTTTGCCCTGGGGAACAAACACGGATGGAATTGCCATTGTAGAGCAGTTTAAAGCATTCTTACTGTGCTGCATTCTACGACTATTTGATACTACAGGCTATTTAAAGAAAGCTGCAAAGCACACAGTCATTCATTTCGCCTCTCCTAAAATTGAGTCTAAGATTTTCATTACCACCAGAACACCCACGGAGTGAAAAGATGTAGCTTCTGTTGCATCGGATAGCTTTCAAACCCTGGTAATCTGTTGTTTAGATGGAAATAGTGCAGTTAGGATTAAATTACCGATAGATACATAATAGGCATCTGAATAGGTCTAATTTTATGAAAAAAGAAGAATTGAATAAAATTAAAATAAGTATAGTTAAAAAAATTATTAAAATTACATTACCTTGTCCCTTGAAAACATAGCTTCGGCTCCCTCGTTGCCAATTTGATTGGTCGAAGCCCAGCAGTGTTGTATCTATTCTAACATTCGAACCTAAAAATTATGTATTTTGAATGTAAAAAAATAAAGAACAAAAACAGACTAAGCAAAAGTTAAATAAAATCCACTTTAAACTTACCCGACTTGTAAACTTTATATGTATCACTAGGACACATTCTAGATACTAAAGGCACTGTAATAATAATAATAATTAATTAATAAAATCACACACATTTTTTTTCTATTTTCACAATCAAAAGTACATTTCGGATCTTTCTTTCTCTCAAAAGAAAAAAAAAATTGCACATGTATATATTCTTTTAGATAATCTGTTAACACAGATAAACCATGGGTTAAATGCAAAAATATTCACTTAAGTATATTTTATCAATCAGATGATGCTAGCCCCTATATCAGCGTATAAATGCTGTTTTAAGCTACTGTAAATATCATGGTAGTAAGGATTTTTAGAACTGAAAGCCATCACATAAGCCATAGGATGACTGAAAGATTGACTGAGGTTAGTTAACATTGCTTTTAATGAATTTGACAACATTAACCCTCATTTTTTAAGTTTAAAATAATATTTTTATTACCAAGAGCATTTTAAAAAGAACAAAATTGAACGGATTAATACAGCAAAAACCATAAATATATTAAAGATATATCGAAAACCTTTGAAAGAATTATAGCCTGTTGAAACAAATTTTCAATGAATAAAATAAATATACACAATATAAACAACAGATACATTCAGGGCATTAAAAATGCAAACTTATTAATACTGGTACTTCTGTGAACAGCAGACCTCACATACCCCGCCCCCCCCCCCAAAAAAAAAAATCCAAGATCTGTGCTTCATTGCAGTCTTTAAAGATTTACCCAATGTTGTCATTCATTTTGAAGGCAATATCGTTTCCAGGGGCACCAGGCATCACAATTTGTCTCTCAAGGAGATATTTTCTCTGTCCCCATACAAACACTGCTTTACAAAGCTATATTTACAATCTTAAATCAATCAATGTACAATATTGCACACCAATATTATGGACAAATTTTACTCCCTGTATTTATAAAACAAATGCATTAATTTAGTAATAAATTACATAAAAAGGTTTACTGGAAAAAAAGGAGTAGAAAATGTTATGCCCGAGAGTGGAGGTAGTCTTAAAATTTTTATAATATGAACCATTTGGCTAGAATCATTGAAGAAACATACTTTCAAATAAAGAGAAAACAAGATTAGATGAAAGTAAAGAGAAAAAAGTAACTCTCAACATGAAAGTATGATCTTATCTCTCTCTCTTTTTTTTCCCTATGTAAATTAATTACAGAAATCTTTGCTCTTATCAGTATTAACAAAATTACAATTAAACATCTGCCTTTGACAGTGTTAGCAAAATTACAATTAAATGTTTGCTTTTATCAGTATCAACGGAATTATAATTAAATGCCTCTCCATTACCAAAATAATTCAATTGCTTTAATGGTACCAAACTCACCACTGACTCATCAACACACTGAAACTATAAAAACGGCCACCATCTTGAAACAGAATAAAAAATTAAATATTCTTACATATACATCACTTTTATGACCTCAAGGCACCTTCATGCCAAATTCGAACAACGCGTTTGGTTGCAACTGCGTAAAAACAAATTTACAGATAGACAAAAAACTGAATGGTCGAGTTGAAACAGAGACCTTGCTTTGCTCAGTCAATTAAACTGAAGTTATAGCATTAAATAAAAATCATGCATTTCATTATTCATTCATTTTACTAGGTTTTCGAATCTTGAAAGCAGAACATCCATACATATTTTAATTACTAAAATAATAATAAAAAGAATTCAATGTTTTAAAACTGAAAGTAATGTTGGTTTATGATCTAAATTAAATATTCATAAGAATGTACTGGGACAATTCAAAAATAACAATAGACACAAAAAAATGTGGAAAAACAGAAAAAGCTTTCTTACCCCAACTCGTAAATTCCCATTTCATTTCAACATAAAAATCAGGAGTCTGGAATGTGAGAGCATGATAAATAAAAGCATAATTATCTTTATATCAAGACAATTCTGAAGATTGCATTTAAAAAAAAAACTTTTAACTTTTGAAACACATAAATCTAACAAAGAGGGTTTTTTTTTCATGAACATATAAGCTTAAATGATATACAGGCCATTTGAAACTAAATTGAAAACAAAACAAAGATAATCAGCCAGTTCCCCAAGCTGATTTTTCAAAATCAATAGTGTTATAATCTTTGTTTAAATCAAAATTTATATAAGAAACATATTCAAACTGAAGAAAAAACTATCCACCTTCAGCAACCAGCTGTCCGCCCATAATATCAATAGCATGAAGATAGTTACGCTTGCAACTCGGCGAAATAAATTGGCAGTTGTAGAGACTGAGAGACTGCCAGCTTTATTTTGCGATATATCTCGAAAATGGAGGGTGGTGGGTGGCAGGCGGCCATTGATGGCATATCTAGAAGTCATAAGCTTTCATACAAAATAAAAATTATCGAAATCGGTCCAGTGATTGGGGCTGGGGTACTGACCCTCTGGTTTCGCCAATTATTTTACATATATAGAATTTATATCATTTTAGATAAATCATTGAAAGACTTTTTTAAGTTACAAAAAATACATTTTTTTTTCTATTTCTTTTTGTGGGATGCCATATTCAGAAGAATACAAAATTCAAGAAAGAATTGCATTTTACAGTATTCTAAACAAAAAATATTTAGGAAGTTATGGAAAAAATGACATTCTGAATGATATTCTAAAACAATAAACAAATCATATAAAGCTATTAACAAATGATAAAAATGTCAGATGAACAAAATCATGTATGCATTTAAAATATCAGATTTAAAATCTTATTTCTCAATATTTGATTTGTTAAGAATAAAGGTCAATTTTAAATCTGCATCTGTCTGATTTTGAACCATAGCAAGATGGCACAAATAACATCCGAATTGGCATCCATTTTCTAAATTTCAATACCACACCAATATGAAGATGTTCCACCCATGAGACAGAGCTAACACACATCAAGCCCATGTATAAACATCAAATTTTTGGTGGAATCAGGCCTTAACTCTGCTATCATAGCAAAATAGAATGCCCCCCCCCTCCCCAAAGAAAAGTTGAACATAAAAAAACTATCGTACTCAAATTTGAGAATTTTCTGTCAAAAAGTTGATAGCTTACATCTCGGATTCTTTTCAAAAGCTCTGGAATACCACCAACACGACTGCTGTACCTCTGATAATCCCTTCTTTCCAAAATCTCTTGAATTAATTCTGGGTCTCCAGTACTAATTGCTTCATGTAGAACTATTACAGGAAATAAGATACATTATCAAACAAAATACTAATTTGCACAGATTATAATGAAATTTATTCTTTTTCTTTTTGACACTGCACTTTCATAACCTTATCATTTACTGCACTACACAGCATTAATTAAAAACAAAATTATTCACCACTATGTTATCCTGAAAATTTCATTCAAAGATAAATTAATTTTTTAAAGATTAAATTAAATAAGTAGGTTACTTTAAAATGACAAAATCTGCAAAAGGAAGATTTTAAATTATTTTTTATTCTATGTCGGTTTTAAAATAGAAGTGCTTTTATCTTTGAATTAAAGTAAAGGTGCTTTTATTTTTAAAAATTAGGTGGTGTTAAAAGGGATTTATTTTAAAGATGACGGAAAAATCTAATTTATTACATATATATGAAACAAAATCTTTAGTTGAATAAGTGTAGAGATATCTTAAAAGGAGTTGACAATCATCGATAGTCCAAAAATCCAATTTATTCTTGTCTTGGCATATTATTTCATGTAGATCAAGTGTTAAAATAAGATCTTCAAAAAGTCTTTTAATAAGATCCAACCCACGGCCGTGAGTGAAATCTTATGCACAAAGGCAGTGTATGGTGCCAGGAAGCACCACAATGCAAAAAGAGAGGGTTACAAATATGCAGCAAGCTGAAATACTTTCTAAATACCTTGAAACACTTATGGCGTGAGCAATAAAAAAAGATTAAATACTTTCAAAAGGGGAATTCCTTGAAAAATGGAACTCGTGAAGCTTTTTGTGACTCTTTACACGTTAAAGCAAAAGTGCTTTGATAGTAGAAATGATATGCTTATAATTTTAAAAACTAAGTGGCTTTAACCCTTTCAAGTTCACTACACACTTCATTTTGAAAGCTACTAAATTAATTTCAGGAATGAGTTTTAGACACTAGCTGATCTTAAATATGTAAAAGAAAAAAATTAGCATTTTTTATTTCCCAGAAATTTGTAGTTTTACAGTGGAACCAATGAACAGTAACGGTGTAATTTTCCTTCTTAAATAAACCAATGCAAAAAATTGCACAGAATGAAGACTGAAACTTCAGAATCCTAAAACATCTTTATTTTAGCATGATTAATTAAGAAATTCAAATAATAGGCAGTTAATAATTCAATAGCTTTTAATTATTTGCTAGTTTATTTTATATGTAAATAAATTTCATATAAATTATGACATAAAATTGATTACATATTACCTTACTTACTGAAAAGCACATATTCATGAATACAAAATCTTTAGAGCACATAAATTATCTCTCTATATTTATAAACAAAGGATATATAAAGATATATCCTATATGTCAGGATCCATTTCAGAAGTCAAGATATTTTACAAATTGCGCAGAATAAAAAAATGAAAATTTTAAAAGAAAAATATTAATACTTTAGAATTAGTTCTCTTATTATAAAAGAAATTTATGAAATCATTTCTAATCCCCGTGGAACTTTTCAAAGCATGATGTATTTTCATTGTCTTTGCAATCATTTGCAGCTGTGCTGCAATAAGCAAATATTCTGGATTTGCATTTTTGGGGAATGTGGACAACATGTTTCAGTCTTTCCTTATCTGGAACTGTATGTTTTCTAAATTTTAATTTAACAGGTTCGAAACTAGATATTGGAAAAATGTGTCTTTCAGGTTTTTTCATAAATTTCAGAACTGAGTTTACATGAAAAAATAAAACACAGCTCAACAAAAATTAAAAGAAAGTAGAGAGAGATTTTCTAACTTCTCAGAGAACAGCTGAAAAATAAAATGCATTTGGCATTAGTGTTTCTCAGCTCAATCCCCAAAAATACAAAAAACACCTGTGATCAAGGGGGAGCCTGATTTATGAAAATAAAAGGTTGATAAAAACACTCCTATTCCAAAATAAAGCGAGCAAAATTCTGTTTTTCACTCTATCACCTGATGGGATTCGACCCTTACTGGAGTTTGGTTTTGCTGTGAAACCCAAGATTTTACTTAACTTTTCAAACGTTTCCTTCTATTTATCTAAATAATTTAAACTTATCTTAATATAAATAAAAGCCATTGTGGGTATATATGTTTGTATGTACCTATGTTCCACATCTCCTCCTAAACCACGGCACTGATTTCAACCAAACTTTGCACACTTATTAATTAAGACAAGGAGAAGATTACTGTCAACTTTTCAAAGTCCAAAAGTTAATTAAACAGTCAGTTAATTAGAAATTAACCAAAACCGTTTTTCCCACCGCAACTTTGGAGCAAATTGTCCAACAAAAATTATTTTTTTACTATCTTAAAGTTCAAAATTTTACCTTTTCAATGATACTAATTTTATTTTTCTAACATTTTCCCTTCGATTGTTATTAATTTTTTAATGTTCAATAATTTTTAAATCGCGCAGACGATTGTGAAATAACGAAGATTTATAGCTATTCCGTTGCTAGGCAATGGTTAGACTTTGAACTAATTTACCTTTATTTCTGAAAATTTTGCTTATTTTTATAAATATCTATAATATAAAGCAGAAAATACATGTATCCGTCCGTCTGTCAGTCACAAGAACTCCTCCTAAACGGTAAAACGTAGCGACATGAAATTTGCACACGACATTCTAGAGAACATTTCTAGGTCAACGGTGTTATTTTCAACTTTCAGAGTTAATTAGTTCTTAAGATATTTAATTAACTAACGAAAATTAGCCGCTGTTAAGCCTAATGCTCAGACGTTTTTTGCCAATAACTTCTGAAATATTTATTACACAACAATTATTTTTGTGCAATTTTAAAGAGCAGAAAATTATCTTTTTAATGATATTAATTCCATTGCGATGAAGTGTTTTCTCTGATTTTTATTGAGGTTTAAAAATATATTTTTAACGCAATTTCTAACAATGCTTTTTATTCTTATAGAAATAAATTCAAGCCAAATTACTGTTTCGCGCGCGGGCTTTTGCCAGTGTTAAAGTTAATATAATAAAATATTGTTTTCTTTGAGCATAAACAACAAAGAAGACTTTTTACTTCTGGTTTCCGGTAGTCGTATCATTGACAGCTTTTAATACGGTTACACAGAGATCCAACGACATTATAGTGAATTGTTCTCTCGATGTTTTGTTTAATTTTCACAAATTTTTAACTGATCCTAATGAGTGTGTCTGTTAGTCCGGTTCCTATCGTAGGAAGACGAAAAAGGAATGGGGGAAAAAAAGATGTTCTAACGGTCTATCTGTCACAAGAACTCCTCCTAAATGGAGAATAGTCTTGACATGAAATTTCCACGTGCCATTCTGGGGTCCGTTCTTAGATTAATTCTAATTTTTCGAACTTTAAAAAATTACTTCCTAAGATATTAAATTAAATAACGAAAACTAAGCCAAGTTTCGGCGTTTTATCTCAGTGTTTCGTCAATAATTTCAGAAAAAATATATTGCACGTAGATTATTTACATACCATCTTAAAGAGCAGAAAATTATCTTTTTAATGATTTCAATTTAAATTTTATTCGTTCTTTTTCATAATTTAATAAACATTTCAAATTTATTTCATACACAATTTGTAACAATGCTTTCTGTTATTGTAATAAAATTCAAACCATTGATCGTTTTATCAAATCCTTTATTCTGGTATTTTTACCATTGTGAAAGTTATGATAAAAATATTGTTTTCTTTGAATATGAACAGAAAGGCAGAAATTTTATTTAGCTTTTATTTCGTAGCATATACCTGTTTCAGTATGTTTGCACCACAACACAATGATTTTAATTACTCTCTTTCCGTGGTGCTTCACTGAATTTTACAAATTTTATAATGATCATAATGAGTGTGTAAAATCATTCAAGATTGTTGATCCCACTTCCTACCGGAGGGAGAGGGCCTAAGGTGAAAAAGATAGAACAATATGAGGGGTTTTTTCCGGTCAGTGACAAAAACACTAAAGATAAGAGAATTGTTGTGCGGATAATGGCAAAAAAAAAAAATCGATGGGAGGCTGTCTCTGCGAAACGGCCGCTGGGTTTGAGGGGCATAGACTTACTTACCTTACTCAACTGTGACTTTCTGTGTCTAAAGTTGTCCTATGTGACTAAAGTAGCTCTATGTGACTTTGACCTATGCTCTACGACCTTCCTCTGTTAAATGAGTTAATCTGAATGAATCAATTAATCTGAAATGAATTAATTATTGATCTGTTAAAATCCAGTTAATATACTGCTCACAACCGATGCGTTCGCGCGCGTCGGTCGCTGTGACGTCATCAAAATTCTTCGTGATTTTCACCAATTTTGCAAATCGACTGTGACTAAACCATAATCACAAATTCTAAAATTCTTTTTGCACTCTTCAATGTCTACCTTTCTCTGTTACATGAATCTAAAATCAACTCTCTATGTTATTTGGTTGAGGAGCTATAAGCGTTTAACTTTACCACGAAATTTCTATGTAATTCAACAATTTTTGAGTAAGATTTCGCTTGAACTTAAGATCAATGAATAAATTGCCAAATGTAATTGGATAGTCTGCATGTGCGCGCGTCGGTCGCTGTGACGTCATTAAATTTTCAGTGATTTTCACCAACTTTGAAGCTCGACTGTGACTACACCGTAATTACAAATTCTAAAATTATTTTTGCAATCTTCAATGTCAACCTTTCTCTGTTAAATGAAACTAAAACTCTCTATGTTATTTGGTTACGGAACTGTAAGCTTTTAAAAATATCACGAAAAGCGTCATAATTTTTTTCTTTCCCGCACCAAATTTTACACCATTAGACCACTATGAAGAGACGTAAGTCTAAGTCAAAATACAAGATATGAAAGAGTGTCTGCTGTTGCCGTAGAAATGATGGGGAGGGGAAAAATGGAATACGAAGGACTACGAGATTCTTGCCAGGTGGTTCAAACTAAGGAGAGAAAAAGAAGAAGGGTGTTTCGCTGATGGTTCAAAGGGTCAGTTCATTAACGAAAAACGCTCCCGCGGAAAGTGTTATAAGTACTTGAACTGGAAAATATTTTTTATCCCGAGCTACGCCGGGTATATCAGCTAGTAATTTATCAATGAGAAGGACTTTAGTAAGTCCATGTGTTATTATCTGAAATAAATTATGTTTTATCCCTTTCACGTTCATTAGTTTGGCAGTGAAACCACACATTGAGCATTTCTTTACTGTGCATGGGCGAAAAATAGCACAATTTTTCTTTCATAACTTAAGAGCCAGATATATAGGTCAACTTTATATAAAAATTCCAGTTCAATACCATTAGCATTCACAAAGATATCAGCATTGCAAGAGCTAAATTGCTTTTAATCTCAAAGAGAAACAAAATGATAAGGGTTCTTACACAAATTGATATTTTTAAAAATTTAATCTTTGAAAGTAAATTGAATTTATTTTTTAAGAAGGTTGAATATCCTGAATACTCATGCATACTTATAAATTAAACACATAATTTAAATCACATTTCGCTAATAACTTAATCGGAGGGAAAATAGCCTGTTATCATTGATTGGTTTCACTGTGAAAGCACAAATTTCTTGAAAATAAAAAACTGCTAATTTTTTTCCTTTCACATATTTATGATCAGCTACATGTCTAATACTCATTTTTGAAATAAATTTAATAATTTTCAAAATGAAACATGCAGTGAACTTGAAAGGGTTAAAATTTTTAAAGCTATTGAAATTTGAGAACTTTAAAGCAATTTCTACATTCCCTTTCACCTGAAGTATTATTACTGTTAATCTACTGAATAGAGAAGAAACAAGAGTTTAAAAAAGCCATTAAGTTAAGGAAAAATGCTGAAAAATTGCTGAATAAAAAAATGTTCAATGTGTGGTTTCACAGCGAAACCAATATATGCTAAAGGGATAAAAAGGATTTATTTTAAAGATACAAAAATTTTAAATTACATATATATAATAAGGTACTTATGTGTTAAAGCAGCCCCGAGCTTACTCGACGACCATCGGGTTATGCCAAGCTCATAAGTTCAGTGGGATAGCGAAGCTACTAGGTTGCGGCTAGCAAAACCATAGAATGTTTTTTAAGTTAAAAAAAAAAATCTGTCTGGAGCCCGCAAAACAAGGAATATTTTTTAAAAACTAATGCAAATTTGAGAATAAAAGAAATAAGTAAAAACGCAAGCAAGAAATGAAACAATGCAAATATAAGAACACATGCTGTTTTCATAGGAGTGCAAACGTTTCTGGCAAGATTTTACCACCATCTTGGGGATATATCTAGGTTGCTGGACGATTCAATCTTGGGGAATGCTATAACACATAAGTACCTATAATAATAATTAGAAGTGAAAAACAATATATGCAGTTTAATTTTCAAGAATTCCAAGTTGCACATTTGAAGATGAAAGTATCGCTGATAAACACAATACTGCCAATTTTAAATTTTCCATGGAAAGCGAACAAAAAGTATTCACTAAACATGACAACCACATAACAGTGCTGCAAAACATTAATTTCTCTTCCCCAACACAAGAACAACTAAATAAAAAATTTAGATCGATTCCTATTGCATTTTCAGCCTCAGATTGACAAAATATAATGTCATATTCTGATCACAGCTTAAAGTCACATTTAGTATACATACCAGAAAAACCTTCTTTATTTTCAACATTAACATTAGCATTATATTTCAAAAGGATCCTTGTGCATTCAAGGCGGCCCAATGTCACAGCTAAAAGCAAAGGGGTTCTTCCACGAGGATCTTTTTTTTCAACATCATGCTGGGAAAAAAAATAATAAAAATCTATAATATTGCTCATTCAAAATTAGTTTAACATGCTAAAATATTTTTACTGAAACTTTGAGCTGAAAGACAATCAACTAGAAAAAGTAGAATAAATTTAAAAATAAATTTTTAAATCTAAATTTAACTTAAACTTTAAACAGAAACAAAATAACCAAATTTAAACAAGAAAATTTATACAATATTTAAAGTAGCGGGCAATTGCAGCTGCATACAAAAAACAATGGAACTTTACTTAAACTTAATAATGCATAAACACGATTTTTGTAACATATACACAATTTTTTATTCGATAAAAATAATACTCTAATATATCTTGATTGTAAATCTAGTATTCCAATATTAAGTTACTTACAGACTGCAGTGGAATTATATAAAAAAACTGCCGTCTTGTGTTTTAAAAAACAGGCATTTAAAAGGGCAGGTATTTTATATTTCGTACAGTTTAATATTCAAATAAGAAAAATCAAAGAAGCACAACAAATTACTTTTTCTTATAATAAACAATTTTAAAATGTTATAGAAAAAATAATAAATGATACTAAATGAAAACAAAATTGCTATTTAAAATGTTTCCATACTGTTTTAGGGTGGATTTTTCTTTCTTTTCTTAAAATTGTAATAATGCAGAAAAGTTGCCTTTTTTATGGAAAAAAAAAGACAAAAATGAAATTTGATGGTAGTCCGGAACATGTCTTGAGGTGTTACAAGTATGATAAAGTTTCATAAATTTGAAAAATTTTGCTCTAATTCAACCTCTTTCTCTGATTTCATATTTGTAGTATAAAAGCCCAAATCAAATATTCTGTATTTTTATTAACAGAACAAATGTTTTTTTAGGGGTTTTAAAACCTATTGTGAGTATATAAAAATATTAATTATTAGCCAAAAATCTGCAAGAAATCAACTAGGAAAAAAAAAATATATATGCTGTTTTCTAATCTGGGAATTATAATAACCAAATATTCGGTAGCCGAATACCAAATTTTTAAAAACATTTCACTTTTGGTTGTAAATGAAATATTTTTTAAATTTTAAATGTAAAAAAATTAATATTAAATAAAAGTTTATTATTTGTATATTTAAAAAAAAATGTTAATGCTTTTATGTATATTTGTAAAATTTTAAACACCTTCTGATAATAAGAAATCCTCATTATTTTGGGATTTCTTCAAAGAAATAAAAGTGCCATCATTGCAGAACATGACAATGACAAACACAGAAAAAAACTGAATGGATAAATTAAAATTACTAGAAGTATATTCCTATTTTAGTAAAGAACTTCTAACAGGTAGGATGGAACTCCACTTAATTGGTGGGAAAAAATGCAGAAAACTTTCCAAGGTTCGCAAATTTAGTAAGAAATTGTCTCTCAGCACCTGCAAGCATTAAATAGTGACCATTTATTTTCTGAAGCTGGTAATATATATAAAACCATACGGAACAGACTTCTATAAATGATGTACAACATTATTATATATTATAACAATTATATACTATTCAACTTAAAATTGGATAAATATTAGTTTTTTTAATGATAAATATACCAGTACGTAATTTTGCAATATTCTTTATTGAATATAAAACATTTTTTTTTAAATAGTTTTTTTTAATGATAAATGTACCGCAACGTAATTCTGCAATATTCTTTACTGAATATAAAACATTTAAAAAAAAAAAAACATTTTATTCTGAATATATTCTGCCAAATATCTGTGTAACATTCAGCCAGATCGAATATTCGGGGAAGGGCCTAATACTGAACATTTGTTATATCCCTAGTTGGTATTATATGCTAAAAAATTATTGTTCTTTCATCATAATTTCACACTTTGCAAAATATATAAATATACTTCGATAAATTATACGTAACTTTATTAAATATACCTATGCAATATTCTTAGTTAAATAAGCATTTAAAAGCACATTAAAAAAATTATTATCCTGATTATATTCAGCCAAATATCTATTATTTGGCCTGCTGAATATTTGTTACATCCCTAGTTATAAATAGGAGGTGACAAAAAATTTATAGACAACTAAAAGTATCTGGGAGTTTAGAAGGTAGACAACAAATTTAAAAATTTAGCTACAAAATTACCTTTCTTTGTCAGATTTATTTGCTTTTTTTATAATTCTTCATTTTAGGGAGCTAAAATGAACTAAAATTTAATTTCTCCCTCAGAGTGTGGGGAGGAACCTTTCTCGACTCGCCACCACTGATTACTATTATACAACAAAATGTATTTTGTGTTTTGCCAATGAAAGATAATGAATAAAGTTAACTTTAATGTTCTTTATTTTAGTATTTTTTTTGTGTATTGCTAGTAGTTTGATTTATAATTGCACATGAAACTGCGTATTCATATTAATATTTATTTTTTATCTTGAAATATTATATTTCCCAACTGCGGGAGAGGTTTAGTACTGTGAGATGATATTTGCTAGAGATGCAAGCTCTTGCCAGAACAAAAAATGCAGCCATCTTTATGATTTATTATGGCTTTTTTTTCTTATGCTATTGACTTAAAAAGGACAATAATAACTGAGTATATTTTTCTTGGATATAAGTGAAAATGTTCGGTCATGTTGTTATCCATAGTTGCAATATTAACCCCAGTGGTATGAAGCAATGATGGACAAGACACCTATGGACTCAGTAGAAGATCTCGTCGTTCAAAATGTTTTGGGGAACAAAGTTAGTATCATAAGAAGTGGCTTCAAATTCATCCCTACCTGAAGTGGAATGTGGATTCAAGTCATCGATGCTACTTTCAGCAAGTCTTTTCAGTATTTTTGTTGTAAGAATAGTATTTTGCAAGATATATGTTTCTCAGTGGCATAGCAACAAAAGGCATAGTAACTAGAGCCACGGAGACTAAACATCAGTACTTTTTTGGCACTTTTGGAAGTCAAATATGTTGACGCAAAAAAATGCATTTTCACTGGGTGTCATTTATACATTCTAAAGCACTAATGGCCACCAGGGGCGAAAAGGTCATATTAAGACCCGGGCGCTATTTACCCTCAATGCTTCACTGCTATTTCCTCAGTCTTTCTTTTCTTGATCTAGCACATACATAGAGAAAGTATTACAACCATCAAAAAATTTAATCTGTAGATTTTGCAATTTTTCACTTTGTTGACCTTTCTTGAGCCCAAAAGAAACATTTTTGGAATTAAAGCTGTCTGTTTGTATGTGAACAAGATAATTTCAAAAAATACAATGAACAAAAGTCATGATATTTGGTATTTAGGCCAAAATTGTTTATCTGTATCAAATTTGTCAAGGCTATAAGGTTCTTTTATAAACAAAGACTTGGTGCTCTATCCTTAACAATAAAACTAAGCAAAATTGACCTATATTTGCAAAGATATTTTAACATGCCCTTTTTCACTCACATCTAAGGAAAATATAAACATTTATTACTGTTCTTTTTACGTCTATATGTAAGCGTATTTCATATTACGCCTGACAAAAGCATGACTGCAACATAATTATTGTATATCAATGTATGATATCAGGTAAGTGGCAACAGTAAGTTGTGTGCTACTTTGAATTTGATTTTTAGAAAGAGTCTAGAGAGAGAGATGATTACGAGAAGTGTTGAGTACGGTACGATTGAACAGAGTTACGTTGTATGCAGTTACGAAGTGAAATGGTTGTGCTTAATAAATGTTGTTTTGTTTTAAAAGAAGTCTTAAGAATGTCAATTGAGAAGCCAACATAAATCAGAAGTGGGATTAATTAGAAACCTGTGAATGAAAATCTCATCGACAATTAAGTAAGGCAGAAGGAGTTTAAATCTCAAAGTATGTTACGAAATTTGGTTTTTTTTTTGTTGTTATTTGTAAATAAAAGTGCAAAAATGTCTATCTTCGCTGGAGCAAGGAAGTGCGATTTGAAGATATTGGCTGAAGAACTTGGAGAAATGGTCAATGACAGCCATAAATTGAAGGATTTGAAAAAGATTATTTTGGCGAGCAAAGAGTGCGATGAAGAAAGCGCCAAGGAATGGATGAATACGATCATCAATGAAAGGAAGGAAAGAGAAGTAATTGCTGAACAGAAAAGGCACGAAGTAATTGCTGAACAGAAAAGGCAAGAAATAATTGCTGAACGAAGACGCCAAGACAAAATTGCTGAACGAAGACGCCAAGACGAAATTGCTGAATGAAGACGCCAAGACGAAATTGCTGAACGAAGACACCAAGACGAAATTGCTGAACGAAAGCAAAAGGATGAAATGGAATTTGAGCTGCAAAAAATACGCCTTGAAACAGAAGATAGGTCTTTAAATTCAAATTCCATCGCCAATCAAAATGTAAACAGTACGCAAATTAAGCCAAAGTTAGGAATTCATCATTTGTTGCAAAAATTTAATTCCGATGAAAACGATATAAGTTTATATTTAATTATGTTTGAATGTCTGGCCAAACAAGCTGAAATATTAGAAAACACTTGGGTAACTCATTTGCTTGGATTACTCCATATGACGTTGCGCAGTTAATCGCCAGAGAACCAGATGAGATTGCAAACGATTATGGTGAAGTTAAAAAGATATTGTTGAAATGGTATAAGTTAATGCCAGAAAAATTTCACCAAAAGTTTTTTTATGCATAATAAGAATTTAGGAAGTACCTGGAAAAACTTTGCCTATGAATTAAGAAGTTTTGTTAATGAATGGGTCAATGGAGTTAAAGCAGATAGTTTTGAAAAGTTGATCGATCTTATCATAACGGATCAAATTAAACGTAAAGTAACTCAAGAAATAAAAGATCATTTTATAGATGACTGGTCTAAGCTGAATTCGCCAGATGATTTAGTTGAAAAACTGGACGACTATGATACTTTGAGGTCAACTTTCAGGAGTAAACAACCACGTAAAGAATGGCATTACGACAAGCAAGACTCCTTTAAAGATGATTCAGTTTTTACAACCAACGACAAGAAAAAGCTGTACGGTATTGCACATAACGAGAGGGGTGAACCAAAATGCTTCCACTGTTCTAATTTCGGACACATTGCAAGGAACTGTTCGCTGCCAAAATCAGTTTTAACATGCAGAGAAGGTAATGAAACAGGCCTTAAAATTATAAACTGTGTCGCCAAGGAAACGAATCATGCAAGTGAAGAAAGCTTATCCGTTAGACTAGTTGGGGATAATTCATTTTTGAAGAAAATGAAAATTAATAATTGTGATAACGTGCAAGCTTTAATTGATACAGGAAGTTCGTGTTGTCTCTTAAAGATTTCAGTTGCTCAGAAACTTAAATTGAAATTTGAACGTGCTGCCAATAAAATATACGGTTTTGGAAATCAAAAGATGCCTGCATTAACACCTATTGGAAGAATTAAAGCCGATATTGAAGTTGATAATGTAAAGGCCAAAAACATAAGCATATACGTTGTTCCTGACGATGCGCAGTCAGTTGATCTTATCATCGGATGACATGGCTTGATCTTCCTCATATTGCTTATACAAAAATAGGAGAATGAGTCCACATTGGATACAGGGAAGATGAACTATTTAAAAACTTTCCGATTGATGAAAAAGTAAATCCAGTCTGCCTTGAACGTCTTGAAACAGCTCAGTCAGAGAGTGAAAGTTTGCAGATTAAAGACACTTCCCAGCAAAAGATGATGGGCAATTTAGCGGATGATCTTAAAATGGTAAAGAATGAACTGCGACTTCTACAAGGAGATATTAAGAACTTTAAGGAAGAGCGACAATTGTTGATTCTTCAAATCCAGGAAAAGGATAAGAATGTTGACAACTTGAAAAGCAACAACAATTCTTTAGTGAAAACAAATTCATATTACGACAGAAACAAGTCAGGTAAAGTATTGCTTCGTAAAGGAGACATCATGGCAGTTAGAAGAAAACCTAACACGACAAGTGAATCAACAAAACCGCAACCATGATACCAAGGACCTATGGTTGTCACACAAGTACGCCCTAGTGACAAATATAGAATCTCACAGCTAGAACCTAGAAATGGCCGTCCTTATGCTACAATAGTTCATGCCAGTCAGTTAAAAGCTTGGAGAAGCTGGAATGAAGATGATGATGACTCTAGTACGAATTCTTATAATGAACCTGAGATGCAAAGATCCAAACGAACTGTACGAAAACCACTGCGTTATGGAGATTTTATGCCGAACAGATAGAACTTTTTTTTAATGTTATGTTTCACCTTATTTTATCTTTTATGAATGTATATTTGTTTTGTTTTTGTAATGATATTATTGAATGTAAACAAAATGTGGTTCAATTGCGGTCAATTGAAAAGTCAGGATGGTCGAATGTAAGCGTATTTCATATTACGCCTGACAAAAGCATGACTGCAACATAATTATTGTATATCAATGTATGATATCAGGTAAGTGGCAACAGTAAGATGTGTGCTACTTTGAATTTGATTTTTAGAAAGAGTCTAGGGAGAGAGACGATTACGAGAAGTGTTGAGTATGGTACGATTGAACGGAGTTGCGTTGTATGCAGTTACGAAGTGAAATGGTTGTGCTTAATAAATGTTGTTTTGTTTTAAAAGAAGTCTTATGAATGTTTTTCACTCACATCTAAGGAAAATATAAACATTTATTACTGTTCTTTTTATGTCTATAGTACAAGAAAAAAATATGGACTGTAAAAAAAAAAAATGGATTAAATTTGCTGAGTTACCGAGTACTTGCTCCACAAACAAATATCACCTCACAGTACTAAACCTTCTCTCCTATTCATTATCGGTTCACAGGCAAAACACAAAATGCATTTTGTTACACAACATTAATAACAAAGATGCATAAAGTACTTGTAAGTGTTCTTCTCAGTTAAAAGTATAACAGAGAAATAGTTCCAGATAAGAAAACAGCATAATTTCTCTTTATTCATAGTCGATTTCTACGTTTACATTTTTTTCTAATAATTAATATGTTTATATACCCACAATAGGTTTTAAACCCCCTAAAAATGTTTGTTCTATTAATAAAAAGTACAAAATATTTGATTTGGGCTTTTATACTGAAAATAAAAAATTAGAGAAAAAGGTTGAAATAAAGCAAAATTTTTGAAATTTTATCGTACTTGCTGCACCTCAAAACATGTTCCGATTACTATCAACTTTTATTTTTGTCCCTTTTTCATAAAAAGGCAACTTTTCTGCACGATTGCAATGCAAAAAAAGAAAGAGTTTTTTTTCCCGTCCCACCTTAATGGACATGCATCCTTACCAATTTCTTCATTTATCTGAGCATCATCAGTTGTGCTCAGAACCATCTTATTACTGAAGAGATAGAAACCCATTCCTTTGGAGATAGGCCTGCCAGACTAACACATATTGTTTTTGATATATGATACAGTTATGTAATTTCTCTTCTCTGAATATATTATCCTCGACTTGGAAAAAACTTTTTCTGTTTCTGCTGAACTTAATGGAATTAATTTGATGTTTAGCTCATTGGACATTTTTATGAATTATTTAATTTCAAGAGTTTCTTTAAGAGCATTTTCTACGAAATTTGGATAATCAGTCACACCAATTCAGTATCTACTCAAACTTATTACAGTGTTTTAAAATGTATTTCCCATGGAAGCAGGAAATATTAATTAATATTTTCTACAACATCTGTTTTCTTAATCACTAAAGTAATTATATTTGGATTCTGTTCTTTAGAAACACTTGTAAAACTCAATAGATTTAATGAAATTTTCAGTCCTTATTGTATTTACATTTTGTGCCCACCCTACATTTGAGCTTAATTTTATTTCCTCTCCATATTCCCCCTACAACACAGATTTTATTTTCTAAGAATTCAACAAAATATTAATCAGAAATCCATTATCATACTGAGGTCCGGACAATCTTTAGATACCTTACAATACAGCACTTTTCTCTACAACAGAATTAGGTATGAACACCTTTTCTTATCCTCATGACAATAAACCATTATTTTACCAATTCTTTAACCTGGAAAGGATTCTATAAATACATACATTTTTTTACCGACTACCTATACTAGCTGCATGTGTAAAGTACAGTAGAACCCCTGAAATCTGAACCCCAGTAATCCGAAATTACAGATAATCCAAACATCTTTTTAAAATTTTCTGAAAAATTTTTACTGAAAAATGAAGGAAAAACAACAATTACGAATCAGAAACAAAGCTAATGTTTATTCCTAACTTAAAAAAAAGTTTTTGAAGTTGGTTTAAGAATGAATACAGCACCTTAATTAGTAGAACTCTACTAATTAAGGCACTGTACCATGCAAATCACCACATGCTCTTTCCGTATGCATTCAAAAAACACCCAGTCAATATTCTACTGCATTTGATATATCAAGAGCAATTTACCGAATTTCCCGGAATTCGAACAGAGGTCAGCCCCAATTAGTTCGGATTCCCAGGGTTCTACTGTACTAAAAAGATGTTTAATAAACAAAAGACATTATCTGGTCAGCAATAATTTTTTTTACAAATAAAATTTTTAAAAGCTTCCATAGTGGATTTATGGCAGAGATACTATACAGCTGATAGCCTTCTTGAAATAGGAAATATTCGTTAGTAGAACACTATATGGCATCATTTTTTTTCAACAATGAAAAAGCCTATGATCATATAAGGAGGTGTGGTATAATAAACCAAACTGTTCATTATTAAGAGTCTTAGAACTCTTAACATCAATTGACTTTTAATGTTTAGCATGTAAGGAGTTCTCTTTTCTTTTCCGTTAGGTTCCTGAAAGGTTATCAACTAGTATCTCAAATTGTTCAATTCTTTTAAATGATTTTAAAAGGCATATCAAAACCATATTTTATCCTAAGAGGCAAACTTGGAGAGATTTCAAAGATGAAAACAAACTCCAAGCCTAGTTTGCTCAACAGAAAGCTCGAGGAAGTTCTGACTATGTGTTATTGGGAAAACCCAGTCCTCTTTGAACAGTTCATAAATGTCCTATGAGTTCAATAAGTCCTAATAAATATCCACATTTCAGTAACCCACAAATTTGTTGCTTTTAGTCTTCCTTCATTACACTCACAGACTTTCTTAGAAGAAATCTAAATAGGAAACTTTTTACTTGCTTAGATATATCGGATTTTACTTTTTAATTTCAGTGTTTTGAACATCGTTCAAAGTAGTCACTTTTATTATTTTGGAATCTAAAATTTTACAAGTTGTATACCTTAACAAGTCTTGGGCACATGACAAATACTGTAACAATTAATTAGTGTACAACCAATTTCTTTTGGTATAACATAGTCACATATGGCTATTACATCATATAATCCTCAGAACCATTCTTAAATGAACAAGAAAAGATATTTCATTTAAAATATCAATCAGCAATGCGGCAGGCAGTTATAAAATACATCATTATGTTCATGATAGGCAACAATATCTACCAATGATTTATTTGAATAAAATTAGTGCTAAATAAGCCAAATAACAGCTAGGATTAACCTTAAGCCTCCAAGCATACAATTATGTTCATCTCGTAGTTTTGGGGGTTAGATTATTCGGTAAAAAAGGTGTTTTTTTTTTTTTACTGAATAATCTAAAACAAGATGGAAGATTTAGTCTAAGTCTAAATAGAGCAATCATAGATGGAAACTATTATAAATCTAATGCCAAACAGTCAAAACGAATGACAGGAAAATTTCAGATAGGTAGTTAGCAAGTTCAAAATTTGCTGCTATAACCAGGGCTGTTTGTTTTATGCAATGGGCTGTAGCCCAAGGGTGCCATTGATCAAAGATTCCTAAAAATTTACTACACTGATTTTATTTTAATTTTGTACCAAAAAATAGTAAGTATAATCTTAAATATGTTAAAAGTAAAAATATGATTAGGGCCTGTAACAAGATGACCAGCGATATTGTAATGTCACATACATATGTATATATTTCATGTTATAAATGAAAAGGCATATTACTGTATCAATTAAATAAACAATTTAAAAACTGAAATAAAATACATACTGTTTATATGTTTTTAATATATTAATTTAATGTTAACAATATTATATTTTTACATTTCATAAATATATATGTAGAAGAGAATAGAAAAAATACTTTTTTTATAATGTAACCACTAATTATGTGTATGGACAAGGTTGGCGAAAATTGGCTTGCAAAATCCTATTTTGAAAAGGCATTGATTTGCAAAATAATTAAGCGTTAATCACGCAACAAGTGACTTTTTTACTCAATATATTATTAATTAGGTATTATCGTTGGGTCATAGTTGCCGAAATTCTTAGTTATGATTTTGAAGGGGAACCAAATTGTATTACCCCAGGGCACCCAAATTTGTTAAGACGGTCATGGTCACAGCATATTATTAATGAAAATAAATTTTAAAAATTCTTATTCTTCAAAATATGTTATTTTATTGAAACAATTAGTATTATGTGTTAAAATAACAATCTGAGGATCATAGCCATATGTAATTCTCATCACAAAATATTCTCAGTTAAACATACTGAATAACTACTTAAAATTGTCTGTCTAAATATAGCATTTAATTTTTTTTTTATTTTTTCTTTTCAATTCTGTTATCTAAAAATTCAGTACTGCTGAATATGCAATAAAGAGGCCTTTAAAAAAAAAAAAATTTAATCACAGTATTTTCAGTGAAAATATTCATATTTGATAAATTAACCACAATTATCATAATAAATACTATTAAACTCATTTTTGATCAGAAAAATACTGAAAAATCATTCAGAAAATCTAAAAGAAAAGAGTTATCTTGAATTCATTAATTATAATGTAAGTTTTAATTATTAAATTTCTCAATCATTTTATTTATTATTATTTTTATCATTATAAGGACCATGAGATGCAGCTATTCAATTTCATGGGAATAAAAAATGTTTCATTTTCTTTAAAACCATATTTTTAATAAATGAAACAGGCAAGATTAAGGTATTAAGAAAAACAAAATATTATCAGAAGATGTTAAGAAAAAGGAACAGAAATAAGATTTACATATTTATTTGAAACCTTTTTCATTCAGAAAAATTTCATAAACATTTTTAGTTCAACTTTTACACAATGTTGATCATAGCAAGAGGTTAGTTACAGAAAGGATACATTGAAAATTGTGATGCATAAAGAAATGCTATATGTGAGAATTTACAAATAAGTTTAAATACAATTAATACATAATATAACTATCACTATTTCTTTAAATTATTTTTTGAGGTCTATATAAGGCCTTTCAGACAAGTTGAAGAAAATAAGTTCAATGAACTAAAATAAATATTCCCATGCTAAATATGTTGAGTATAATAAATAAAGATCTTAGAAATGAACCTTAAAATTATTTCATAATCAAAATAATAAAACCTCTTCCTCGATATGGAAGATTACTTCAAAGATAAAAAGATCTTCACTATTCAAAGGTAAATATGAAAAAACTAGTAAATTCTGAAACTGAGCAATAACTGCCTAATTTTGGATGTCTGATCAACATAATTCGTTTTACAACGTCAACAGGAACATTTAACAGTATTGAAATAAATAGAATTATTTTCCTTGAAACTGGTGAAAAATTACAACTCATGATTCGAGCTAAATACAATATAAGCAGTTATTTCGCTCATATACATTAACACAAATCTGAAAATACTTCTCTAAATGTAGCTCAATATCAAAAATTAGATTTAAAACTATTAATTTGACAGGGAATTACCACTTTTGAATCTAAAGCTTTCTGCAACTCAGAAGGATCATTCTGCCATACACACCAATGTAAAAGAAATTCCGCTTTGATATGAGCAGTAGTCATTATTTTAATTGTTTAAAAAAAGGAATTTCAAAAACAAATGTTATAAAATCATAAAAATTCACACTTCATTTTATCAGGTACTTCGATTTACGATTGACACGTTGATGCCATATCATGAAATGCAAAATTTCATGACTCGACTGCTTTTGATTTTGCTTGATATTTTACTCGAAATAGAAAACGAAACTAACTCATTGTTGTGGTTAATAATTATTATGAGGTAATTTTTTCTTATCAATAAAAAATAATAAAATTTAAAATAATACCCTTCTTTAAAACATAAAATAATCATTATCAACGAAATTAATGTCCGCATTCCTCCTTTTCGGGTTTGTATTGAAACAAAACTTTATTTATGTTGACATGATATCAATAAATAATGCATTACAGAAAATTGTGTCCCAAAAATTTGATTCATAAATCATTACACAAGAAACACTCTTTATTTTCTTTCACTGCGATTATCCACTTGCAAGCTAAATTCCATAATTGAAGTTAATAAAATATTGAAAAGTGAATTATAAAATTGAGTTATTTTAACGGTTTTATTTTTAATTCTTTACTATTATTTTTTATATAAAATCTCCAAAGAATATCACAGGGATCCTATTTTAAGGTCTACTAAACCACAGAGAAAAAGATTCTTCTTCTCTAAACATTGTAATTTAGGTCAACAAAACTAGGAATTCCTGAAAGAAAATGCGGCCACCTGAATATTTAGTTTTGAAAACAATGAAAATCGGTTCCCTTCTTCTAAATTCTAATATTTCATGAATCACAGCGAAGTGATATGACAAATTGCAGCGTAATATTTTATTTTTGAATTTTGTCGTTCATTTTTTTGAGAGCATGAATTAAAGGTTGGAGTTCTTGATTCAACCAATCAATGTCTCTTCCTACACGTGACTAATTCTAACAGGTTAAAGTGTGAGAGTTGCAACAACGTGGATTTGTTTTCATTAATTTTCAATTTGAAACGAATAGCGTTATGCGAATCGAATTTTCTGTCAAATTTTATATGATATTCAAATTATATCTTCTGTGATTTACAGTCATGACTAATATAAGCGCAGAAAACATTGAGGAATTGCTAGCACTGTTTTCGAGGAAGGGGCAATATGACGCCAGAACCGGTGAACAGGTCAATTAAATTCTTTTGTTTCTATTTTACTTAAGAATTTGGAGCGTATTTATTTGTTAAAATATCTGCCATGTATGTTGGATTCTTCATTTCATTGTTGAAAAGTGCAACCTAATTTTATATCACGAATAAGCACTGTGTCAGTGAGCAAATATTTTTTTTTATTAAAATAGGCAAAATTATGAGAATCTTCAAAAATTTAGGATAACTAACTATTAATTACTTTGTCTTCAATCATTTCTGTTGTATTAAATATGGTTAAGTGGGATTTGTAATCGATAACTGAAGTTAGTCAAGTACTCGGTGATGACATACAAGTTTATTTCAGGTGAAGCTGATTAAAAATGTATTTTTTATGACTCTTAATCCTATTATAAGACTAAAATCTTGAATTTGTAGTTGTCATTATTATTCTTGGCTCATAGTAGTAGTGGATTGGTAGATTTGAGACGTGCTTGGCTATGAAGCTGCTTAGTCTCCAATTGAGGAAAAATTTGAGAACTAATTGAATTGAGGACTACACAGATATGAGATTTGGCATCACTGCCCACTCTCCCCTTAGCTCATAAATATGCAATATGAAATCTTAGTAAATAAAATGTTTTGTCAAATCCATGCTTGTTTGCTAATCTTTTTTTCTCACTTGTTTAATCTAAATGTAGTTTTATTTTTAAATACTGCTGTATAAAATGTATTTCAAAATAATTGGTTCCATTATATGATAATGTACGCTGATCTGTTTAGAGTATAAATTGATGAGATGACAATGCTAAATTTTTTTTGCTCTCCAAATTTGAATTTTGCACTCGAGGAAAAAATAATGAGTGATGGCAATAAATAATGAGGGATGTTTATTCAAATCTCTGTCCTCAAACTGTTAAACAATCCAATTAATTAATCATAATATAGATATAGCTGTGTACTATACACATACTGTAAATTCTTTGAATGTTCAAATTATTGGTTTTAAGTTAATGACATAAAACGGGTACAAAAAGTCTACATGATGTAGGGAATCGTATAAAATGTAATACATTTTGTTATATGAAAAAAAAGTGTTTAAACTATATATCTTTACAGGATATATGAATATCTATATATCCAACATCTCCTGTGGCAGAAAATTATTATGCTTTCTGCGAAAAACTTCATTAATATCAAAAACTTTCTGCAAGAATTTACAAATGGACGTATCTCGGAGTAATTCATAAATAAAATATTTAGTTTAACAAATTCAGCTTTATGTAGTGTGTAAATAAAACACATATATACATCTACAAAAAAAATGAAATTAGTTCTGCGGGACAATCTTGGCACTTTTGCGTGAATATATTAATTCTGCCAAAAATATAATTTGTTTCGAAAGTGAAAATCTTTCTGCAGGAAATCTTTACTGTTCTGCGACATTGTCGCTGCAATTCTGCCGCGGGGCCAACATCCTACTATCAATATGGGGAAGGTATATGAATTGCCTTTTCCCAGATATCTATGTAGCAATCAATTTCAACAAGAAATGATTCTTTGAAGGAACCAACTTTTTTTGAAAGGGTTCGGTATGTTTCTGTATATCTCTGCTATCAGTATGGTTAAAAGGATAGAAGTCCATTTTTTTTTTTTTTTTTTAAATTTGCAACTCCAATAAAATCAAAGTTTGAAAGTGACTATACTGTAGAAACTGGATCTTTATTGCAGTTTGAAGCTTAATATCTTATCTTGGACAAATGTTTGCTATATTAGGTGTACTGGTTAATAATGCAGATTTTCTTCCAGGGGTGGCATAGTTACAAAATGTGACGCATGCCTTGTGATTGTAGTGAGAACAAGCTTCACAACCACAGATGTCAAATATTTTAAAGATGTGCACAGGACTGATATTCGTTCGCAAAATGTTTATGATGTTTGTGCCAAAAAAGAGTATTTGCGGGAATCGTTACTTCTTTACTTCAAACCTTTGACTGCGAGCCACATACTTAACCACTTAACAGTTTTTCTGGAACACCACTAGGGCACTGCGAAAGGGGACTTCCTTGATTTGCCCGAATGCTGCTCGGGCAGGTTTATTTTTCTAAGCTAATCCACTGATTTTCTTGGCTTTTTCACTTTATTTACTTTGCAATGTTTCTAGTAAATGGCTCTAACAGTCTAATTAATTTTGGATAGCAAAACAAGTGTAAACCAATTTTTAGGTCGGGTTAGGTAAACCAGTTTAGGTTCTTTTTTTCCCCCTGCAATTAAAAATTATAAAAAAATAAAAACATTACTTGCATCTGTTTTGATTGCTGATCTGATTTATAAAATCAATTTGAATACAAAATTGCTTATTAAAAATGTGCTTATTTTTGCACATAATATGGAGAAAAAAAGAAATTCTTAAGTGATTAAATTATAGCCAGACATGGGTGTGGTTTATAAACCTCATGTTGCCGCTGTGGCTTATGTACCAGTAAATTATAAAAATATTTTTTTATAAAAGTAACTGAAATAAAACTTTAGTTCTTATCATTAATTACGATATACATATTTAGTTATGCAAATATTTTTGATTTGACACTTTATTACAATAAATATAGGATATATATTTCTTTTTTGTGTTTAGAACGATCGACTGACTGAAAGTACCCGCAGTTAAAGGGTTAATGCCAAAAAAAGTGCATTAGAATAGTACCGCATGCTGCGGCATGTATTTGGTGAAACGTGTCATCATAACTAATATCATAAACATCGCAAAACGTGTGAATGCTGATTTGAACGGCTTAGGAAATGGCTATGGAAAAAAGAGAATTCTTTGTATTTGGTGGAATCTAGATGGTGTGGTGTATCACGAGCTTTTGACATCTAGTGAAACCGTCTGTAGCACCTACTTCCAACAAATTGTCCATTTGAGCCACACGCTGTATGTCAAACGACCGCAATGAGTCATGCTTGTCATTTTGCCTCCTGATAATGCAATGCCACATACGTCCAACTAGTGAATAAACATGTTAAAAGATTATACCTGTGAAGTATTACCCTTCCTGCTGTATTCACCAGACCTTGTGCTCTCCTAATTTCACTTGTTCTGGTCAATGGCCCACACACTGTCTCCACAGCAATTCCAAATGTATAACGATGTGGCCCGATGAAGCACTCGCTGGTTTGCCTCCAAACAAGCAAAGTTTTATATGGACGGATTATGGACAAAGTTTTATATGGATGGGGCAAATGTGTTGTTAGAAATGGCCATTACTTTGAGTAAAGCATTGCTTTTGCTTCTCTTCCATTTCTTGTGTTTTCTTTCCATCCAAAATCTGCATTTTTAACTGGTACACCTAGTTATTTGGAAGGGGAAAAAATGATTTGACGTTTTTCTAATGTGTTACAAGTCAAGAGTGAAAATAGATTATCACTTAATGTTGTGTACTGATTATGCATTTAAACAAAGAAAAAAATTTTTTCTTTAAATATGTTGTTTTTGAAAAATCTAAAAGATCCTGTTTTTTAAATAAAATATTTGAATATTTGTCAGTATGTCTTAGGATTAAAAATAAGATTTGTAGGATTATTAAACTATTACTCAAAATGCATTGCAAAAAATATATCTGATTAAATAAGGAAGTATAAAAAGAATTTGATATGAAAACTACAGTTCAGATATTGTGTGCACATAGGAACAATAATAATAGAAATAGATTATAAATCTTTTCGCAGCTTAACTGCAATATCCCTTCTTTAAAAGATTATTAAAAATTTGTCTCGATTTTCCACATTTTAGATTAATGTTTAAATTTAAGATAAAATGCAAATAATATAACTTGTATTATTTTTGTGCTTTGTAGAGTTACGAAATACATAGGAAATGCGAGGAGCTTTTTGAGAAAGATTATGTCTGTTGTGTGAGTATCTTTAACATGCATGTTTAACTACAATTTACGTATTTTGTGTATTGGTTCTCTTTTCGTTGCGTGTCTAGTTTCACTTGTGCAACATTTTCCGACTAACCATAGAAACTGTAATATGATGCATGGGTGATTGTGTTCATGATTTGTACAAAATTCTGGATTTTTCACCTTCTCAAATCCGGAATTTTCGGATAGTTTTAGATTCGCTATCTGTCTCAAATTTTTATTTTTAACAAATTTATTATTAAAATATTGTAATAATTTTAGATTATATCAAAATCAATGGAATAGTAATCTATTGAAAATCCAGTCCTTTTGTTAAAATATGTTTGTGTATCAAATTAACAATCTATAATTATTCAAAAATTATGTTGTATTTTTACAGCATGATAGTTTTTAGGATTTTTGAAATGGAATCATAATCGTTTCTGTATGGTGATTGTTAATTGATAATTAATTTGATATTTGTTAATGTTAGAAAAACTGTTCATTTATTAACATTCTCCTTGTATAAAAGCACTTATTTTAAAGGGGAGGAGGAAATAGTGGGAGGAAAAAAGTGGTTCAGAAAGATTTATATCGTTTTTGTTTTATCAAAACGACTTGCGGGAAAAAACCACACCCGGCATATTGATGGGACGGCTGGAATTGCTTGGTTACATGTCATTTTTTGATATCATACAACCCAGTGGTATCTCAGTGATTAGGCCTGCAGCACCCCTGAAATTATTTAAAAAGCTTGTTTCTTCGATTTTTAAAAAAAATCTCATTTGGTTATTTTTTCACATTGAAGAGTTCGAGCAATAATGAAAATGGAACAAAGAATTGCGAAAATAATGAAAGGAGACACAAAATGCATCAATAAATAGGAGACGCACAAATTGGGGCTGCTCGGATCAAAATTCATTCACTGCAGAACATGTGAAAATATGGCAGCAAAATGTGATTTTTTTTTTTTTTTTTTTTTGTTTTTCATTTGTAAGAACCTGTGCTAATTGTATGTTAAATGTACAAAAATATTTTGGTTAATAAGTCTACCTTATAAAATGCTTTGAATGACTATCCACTTAATTAGAAATAGTAATAGTTATTAATATGTGCTTTTTTGCATTTTTAATAAAATGGCTGCAAGGGGATGTTTGACCCATAGCAAGTACAGGAGGTAAACCTCCCCATTTTATAAATATGAAGGGTTAATATTTTTAATTTGAAGTTAAATCTTACATATTTCTAATTTAATTTAAAATTAATTTAATTGCCAATTTCTATGTTAGCAAGATCTCTATCATAATTGGAAAATTATAAAATATTCTAAGCATATAAAATTTTCATCAAGACAATATTGTACCTTTCACATATGTAATTTTTAAAATTATTATTCAGTTTTATTTTTTTATTATTCAGTTTTTTTATTCTATCCAGTTTCCTTCACTGGCAGACTAAGCAGAAATCTGTCATCCTTCATGTGATTGTAATCTTGTTCAGAAGGATTAAACCTCCTATTGGGATCCTGCCATCACAAATTGCAGTAAAATGTCTTGCTTTCACATGTGTATTTTTATGTTAATTGTGGAAGAATCACTTAAATTATTGCAACACTATTTTGTATATTACAGCTTTATTATGTACCTTTTACTTGAGAACATACTCAAATTTTACACATTTCTTTTTTAACCAATTATTGCGTATATTTGTGATTTTCCTCTTAATCTAAGGAAATCAGTTATTTTAAGTTTGCTGTTTCATAAAAATAAAAATTTGATACGTCACCAAATGGGCTGAATTTTTCAAAGATGAATGCAAAGAAATCTTTAGCTGCCCTGTGGCAGAAAATTTTTATGCTTTCTGTGACAAACTTCATTATTATCAAGATCTTTCTGCAACAAATAAGAATTTACAAATGAAAAAATCTATGAATAATTCATAAATAAAGTAAAATATTTAGTTTAACAAATTCAGCTTTATTATTTAAATAAAACATATACAAATTCCATATACACACAATCCTGAACTGCCCTATTGGTGAAAGGGCAATTTCCCCCTTTTCCTTTTTTCTGATCCAGAATGTTTGAAAGTAATTCATCATCTGCAGAAAACGAAACTAGTTCTGCGGAACGATCTTGGCGCTTTTGCGTGAATATGTTAATTTTCCCAAAAATATAATTTGCTTCCAAAATGAAAATCTTTCTGCAGGAAACATCTGCCACTCTGCGACATTGTCGCCGCGATTCTGCCACAGGGTTTAGCTGTAATTTATTTTTTACACTTACTGGTGCATCAATCAAAGCTTTATACAGTAAAACCTGTCTATAACGATATTGTAGGGACCAAGAAAATGTATTTTAATAGATAGGTTATCGATATAGACAATTTCAGGATTTGCTCATCCAAAGCTAAAGTGTATGTGTGCATGCATTAATATTCTAACATGAAGAGATATATATTATTGTGCTTATTGATTATAGATTATTTTATTGTGCTTATTGATTCATCTTACAAATAATAGCTGATATAAAATTTTATTTTGTAAACTTATAAAATATACAATTTAAAATACTGATATAAAATTTTATGTTATAATTTTTTTTAAGAACTTCAAAATGAAAATTTTAAGTGAAAACTTTGCAGTATCGTTATTGACAGCATCTTTAAATCGTTTTCATTTGCTATTCACTTTTTTTTCCCTCTACATCTCCAATTTTTTCTTTCTTTAAAAAGTAGCTATCATCGAAAGAAAAATTCCATATATATTTTAGTAAAATCAATTCAGTTCATGGTTCTTGATCAATTTCCAAAATTATTTGTAAATTTTCTTCAAATGCCATTGTTTTACACTATGCCATCCTAGATTCTTGCTGTTAACAGATCAAAAGCAAATTTCAAGGAACAAGTGGTCAGCCTGAAGTGCTAAATGCGAATGAACAGGTTAGTGCTTACGAAGGGTCAAAGGCAACGAGTACATTTTCACATTTCAATCATTCCCCCCCCCCCCCGATCCCCTTCCTTCAACAGGCTGCGGTTTCTTTCCCCATCCTTCTGATTCTCCCCTTATCTGGCATTCTTTTACCAGTGTGTTGTTTTCCAAGGGAAAAAATCGGGATTGTTCTGTACCAGTTTTCTAAAGATATAAAATTATCATTATAGACAGGTGCATCTAAAAAGTAATTATCGTTGTAGGTTGGCTGAAACTGTGCTAACTAGGAATTCCACCAGAACTAAAGAAAATATCGTTATAGATAGTATCGTTATACACAGGTTTTCACTGTATATTTTTACTATCTAGATTACATGACTCGCTTTATTTCTAATGGTTATTTTCAAATTCTGGGATTTTCTTTTTATATAAATTTTTCTGATGTAGTTACTTTGACTTATTGTTTCTTATAGAAAATTGAGAATGAAAAGGGATCATTATCTACAAATTATCCATCCCAGATTATAGTTCCTACTGATGAAAGGTCTTTTTCATCTAAAGATTCAGATTCTTCAAAAGGGTACTTTTTTTTTTATATTTTTAATAAAGACTTTTGAACTTAATGAATGTGGTTGAAACCTATTTAAAATATTTTCTTTTAGAACACCTTGCTCTACAAACAATTTTGATGCTACAAAATACAAAGAAATTGCAAACAAATCAAATTTAGCACGATGCAGAACAAGATTTCCCGTTCCTGTCATATTATATAAAGGAAAGGTTTGTAAATATTTTGCTTTTGATCTGTACAAATTTTACTTTGCAATGAATTTTTATTAAAAAAAATATTAATGATTTTTTTTAAATGTGCTTCTCTTATTTACGATATTTTTAGAATCATAAATTTGCTAGTGAGTTTTATTTTCTTTTCAGTTTGTTTGCCGATCTGCAACTTTAGCATGTGGTGGTGAAATGCTGTGGAGAGACATGTCAGTTTGTATATTTAATAGTGAGTGTTATTAAAGCAATTTTTTTATGTAATTGTGTTAGTAATTCTTAAATATTTTTATTTTAAAATGCTTAATTATTTTTATAGCTACAACATCGGAATCGGAAGAGAAGTCTGCTCCAATTAGTCGGTAAGTTGGTATACCTAACTCTTAGTTGAAAGGTGAAGGCATTGAAGTTATAATTGCTCGTTCATTTGCTGCATTCACGAATTTATATGTTAAATCTCATTAGAAAAAATTAATAAACAAAGGGAAATGTAGTAACTCTCTGTTTAAGTTAGTGTACATAGTATTGTTTGAAAATAAATTATCTCTTCACTTTGATTATTTGGTAGTGGGATGCTATAGATTAGCTATTATCATTAGTTTGGTATTCTCTTTCTACTCATTTCCATTTTGCTTGTTTCGTTCTAAAAATGCATTGTTGAAAATATTTCTCTTATTTTTAGTTTTTCCCTTCGTGTGCATTTATCTATTGTACTCTTAATTTTTATTGAACATAATGTTCAGTCACGATTTCATTGTGCAATCTCTCTTGTCTCTTATTCATTAAAAGCATTTTATTAAAATTCATTAAAGCCTTTATTTCTTTTATAATGCTGTATGCATGGATGATTTTATGGTTAGAAATTTTCAGTTTGAAATTTCTCGATAGCTTAAGCTGTAACGGAGGGGAGTAGAAGGTGAGAAAATGAGGAAGTTGTAATGAATATTTGTTTAGGACAGTACAAAATATTGCCACATTAATAAAAAGAAACTTTTTAAAATAATAAAAATTAGATGAACATCCCTATTTAATTAGTTTTCTATAAGTTATTAAGAATTTACTGTAAAATTATCCATTTAAGAAAGACATTGTGCAAAATTATCCATTTAAGAAAGTTCTAGAAATTTCCATGTGATGTTAAAATTGAAGTGTATGCCTTAATTCTTTGAATATATTTTATTTATTTTCATCTCTTCCTGTTTAGTCTGTTTGGCTCTCAAGCTGGATATTGGCATTTCTTTTGACTTGCATTTTGTAAACCAAATTATCTTCTAAAACTGACTTTTTCTTCGTGACAATATTCTTTTTTTGTATAAAAGAAAACTATATTCAAGTGTTTTCAATAAGCCAAATTCATTGAGGGTATTTTATTTTTCATTTCAGCTGATTTTCAGTGCAACTGAGTGTCAATGAAAAATGTGCATTTAAAATATATAGCTAAAATTGAGAGGATGGTGCATTTGTAATATTTTGAAGCTCCAATTTTAAAGTGCCTGATGGCTTTATGTTAAGAAAAAAGTGAAGCACATTTATTTATTTTTTGCTCACATTACAATTTGCTCAATACATTTTGTGAAAATGTTTGTCTTTGAAAGGAGAACTGCTTTATTTGTTTAGATGATACCTGTAATTTCTCATTAAACATTTGTGTATTTTAAAGGCTGGAATTTTATTCTCTGCTTTCATTGTATTATATTTTCCTCATCCTATCTGAAATTTTAGTTTATTGTGAGAAATTGTACTATTTTTCCTCTAAAGATTGGGAACAAAAATTATTTTAGTTTTGATTTGTGCAAATTTTCTAATAGAAAAATGAATCTGCATAGAATCTCGTAAGAATTTACCGTATTTCAGTTTTTGTTAATTTAGGAAGTAAGTGAGGAATGTATCTTTGAAAAAATATCTGACAGTCTTTCTTTTTATGGTTTAAATAGTTCTTTAATTTTCATTAACATTTTCTTTTATTCCTAGGAATGGGCCTTTATTTACTGAATTGCGTAGTCAAGATATCAAGCTGCTTAAAGAATTATCTGTTAGTTATATCTGTGATCTGATGGTAGAAAACAAAAAAGTCAAATATGGATTGAAGTAAGTGAAATGAATGAAAATTATGCTTGAGTTAGTTTAGTTATATTATAATTCTGTTTTGAATCAACCTGAGGGACAGGCTTTGCAATTTTGAACCAAGGTCAGTTGATGAGGATGATGACTAAGCTGCCCCCTTCCAAACTTCTGCACCACGATAGAATTGCAGGAGTATGGTGTGGTGATGGACCCTCAATGTCAGATTTAACATGCACCAGGCCCACAAACACAGGCGGATCTTCAATGGAACCGGGTTTCGAATCTGGAACTCTCTAACCCCGGGGTCGAGACTTAACCACTAGGCCACTACAGTCCTGTTAATTGATATTGTATTGTTAATTGTAGGAAAAGAGGGATTAGTTGTGACCTGTTTATTGTTAATATCTCGAAATTCTTTTCAGAGTCAGTTCTTCAGAGAAGATTGATAAAGAAAACAGATATTGTGATTTCAAAATTGTTCAGCTTCCCTATCCAGGTAATTGGTACATTTGTTACTCCTTCATAAATTCATTAATGAACTTGTCAGCGGTGGCTCGTCCATCCGTGCACCTCCTGAAATTATTTTAAAGGCTTGTATTTTCGTTCTTATTTTTCTTTCCTTACTTTTTCACTCTAAGTGTTTGATTAATGAAAATTGTAGAAAAAGTATTAAAAACATAAAAAGAAGACAGAAAATGAATCAGCAAGTAAGAGGGACACAAGCTGGAGCTGCAAAGCGAGTAGTCCTCAAAAGCATTAAAATTCACCCACTGTGCACAGTGGAGCGAAGAATCAGGAAAGGAAAAACAGTCCTTTCTCAGAAACATGACTGGATTATCGAATATTAGTTTTCTTTAGTTAGGAGTCCCTCTTTGAAAAAAGGATGAAGATAATTTTCTAAAAGGATGAAAATTCTTATAAGGAGGGATCCAGGGGTGATTGTGTTTTGGTATTATATTGGAAATCCAGTATTTTCTTCATCCTTAATTCCAGAATTCCAGCATTTTCTGATAAATCTATTTTTTAAACTTAAGAGTGCCAAAGACTTAAACTACTATGGATTCTCCGTAGTTTCTACACAATTTCGGCTTCTACTACGGATTACACAAATTATAATCCTTACTATGGAGTTCTAGGATGAAATGTCATTTTGACAATTAACTGAACGTTCTTTGGCTGTCCTAAGTCCATCTTCTCGATTTCTAACTGATCTCTTTTCAATAATTTCAGCCAAAGTTGTTTCATTAGATATTGAACTCAACGTTGTAAACTCATTTTCTTTTCCGAGAAAAAGTTGTTTTACACCAGAACGAACATGGCTACCAATTTTTTTTTTGTAAGCAAACTGATTGTTGCCTTCGGCAAAAGAGAAATTAACTTTTTTTCTG